>PVIR01033751.1:0-17802 GCA_004026965.1 Petromus typicus
TTTTTTTTTTTTTTTTTTTAGGTTTTTGGAGACAGGGTCTCGCTTTGTGGTTCAGGCTGGCCCTGAGCTCAGCCTCAAACTCACATCACAATCCTCCTGCCTCTGCCTCCCGAGTGCTGGGATTACAGGCATGAGCCACCACGCCCGGCACTGTGGTATGTGGTACTGGTTGCTGCCGGGTGTGGGTCTCCACACCCAGTATTGTTATGTGGTTACCGGGGAATCAAACCCGGGTCCTTGCGCTTGCGAGACAGGCGCTGGAACCACTGAGCTAACTCCCCGGCCCCTCAAGACTTTTTTTAATTAAACAAGTTTATTACAGTAAAAAGACACATTGGCATCAATATTCTTCCAAACACTCTTTCTTATTTCAAACACACTTATCCCATCATTCATGCCAATTTCTGAAACAGGTCTAGAAGTTTTCTGTCACTACTATATTTATTTATTTATTTAGTATATGTTTGCAGTACACGATGTTTACATGCCTTGTACCTGAACATAATATATTTTAATTCCTTTGTTAAACCTTTACTCTTCTCACTTCCTCCCTATCTCTTGATCCCTTTCCTTTTATTTTTCATATTTGCAGCATATAATGTTTACTTTCCTTGTGAGGAGTCATAGATACATTCTTTTTTGTCCTCTTTCCCTCCCCTCTCTCCCTCCTCCATCCATCCCTTCCCCCTTTGAGAAAAACCAAGTTCATGAAGATTTAAGCTATGTTTTTTCTAAGATTCATGAATGTTTGGCTCTTATCTTAGGTTTATGGTTCATTCTGCATTAGTTTTCATTATAGGATATGAGGAAGAAGTATAACTTCATTCTTTCACATGGGGATATTTAGCTCCGTTTTACTGGACACTAATTGTTTTTCCCCTCACTGGCTTGTCTTGGTACATTGGCCCAAACTCAATTACTCATAAATGTGAATTGCTCATGTTACTCCTTTAGCTATGTATTTGTATTCATATGTCATGAGTGTATGACCGTACTCATGCTAGACCCATACAGGTCTAATTACTACAACTTTGTATTAAGTCTTGAAATTCAGAAATGTGAATCATCTGACTTTGTTCATCTGTTTCAAGATTGTTTGGGTTAGTCTGGATTCTATTAATTCCTAAATGGTTGTTAGGATAAGATTGTCAACTTATACAAATAAGTGAGATGGAGTTTGAGAGGAATGTGTTGAACCTGCAGCTGATTTGGGTGTACTCCCATCTTAACAACATTAAATCTTTTGGTTAATAAGCTGGAGTATCTTTCTACTTCTTTAATTTCATTCAATAATGTTTTCTTTTATTATTATATTTGTACCTTTTTTGAGTTTATTAAATATTTTATGGTATTACAAATGGAATGGGTTTCTTAATTTTTTTTTCCAATTTTTCATTTTTGTTGCAGAATGGGCTTTTAAAATATTGATCTCATATCCTACAATCTACTGAACTCATTTATTTGTTCCAGTAGCTGTCTTGGTTCTATTTTGATATTTTAAGTATTAGGTATCTGGCATGCCATTGAACATAAAGGTCTATGATTCAGAAAAAAGTCTGGGGTTGATTTAGAAGACCTTACAGCTAGTGATATTTTAAAATATCTAAAACTATTGTTTTTGTTTAAGGAAAGGGAAAACTGAAAATACCATCTTAGAATTATTTTGAAGGTAAATAAATTAAAAAAAACCCAAATAATTGTATGTTGACAAAAGTGAAGAAGACTCTGGAAGTTTCCATCTCTATTTCCTCTTATTTTTTTCATAGTTAACCTTCCTTTTGCTTTCGTGGAGCAGACTCAGCCTCAGCGTATCAGCTGTGAGTTTTGCTGTGATTGATTCGGGTGCTCCCAAATCAACAGGTGTATTTTCATGTCCCAAGTTTTCCTTGTTTCCTTTGGGTGCCTTCCGTGGCTGGATAGAGTCTGTTTGCCTGAAATGGTTTATCTCCTCTAGGGGCCAGTTGGACAGAAGATGCTCAAGGCCATTACCAGAGAATTCTCCCGCACAGCACAGTGGATCACACTCCCAGGCCCAGGTTCCAGCGGTGTGTGTAATATGATGCACACATGTCAGCGTCTCCAGTCATGGGAACCAGTTAAAATACTGCGAGTCAAAACTGTGGTCTCCAGTAATACCTATGAACTACTTTTAATAAGAAAAGAGAAAACAAATAATGTCTCTCATTTCTTATTTTTTTTTTTTTTTTTTTTTTTTTTTAGGTTTTTTGAGACAGGGTCTCGCCTTGTGGTTCAGGCTGGCCCTCAGCTCAGCCTCCAACTCACATCACAATCCTCCTGCCTCTGCCTCCCGAGTGCTGGGATTACAGGCGTGAGCCACCACGCCCGGCACTGTGGTATGTGGTACTGGTTGCTGCTGGGTATGGGTCTCCACACCCAGTATTGTTATGTGGTTACCGGGGAATCGAACCCAGGTCCTTGCGCTTGTGAGACAGGCGCCGCCGGAACCACTGAGCTAACTCCCCGGCCCTCTCATTTCTTGATTTCTTACTTTTTGCCAAGGTAATATTAACAACAAATTTAAGTTTGAATATATGTAACTACTCTTACCCCAACAGTACAAAACATGATGTTTACATTTTTTCATGTCAGAAAAAGCATCTTGGTGGTCAATGTATTCATGTCTTCTATTAGCCAGTGGAATTGAAAGAAAAATTCTACTAGTAATCAGAAAAATAAATTATTAGAAAATTATATACATTCATTAGCTATACATTCACTGAAATCAACTTTATGTGTTTAACTTTTAGTTTATCTAACAATATGCTTAGGTTTTCTCCAGATGGGATTTAATTGCCCTATCTTCTTCATTTAAGTTGTAGTTTATGTTACTTGCTTTTTCAAAGTCATCAAAGAACATCTCTCCTAAGATGGTGAGGACGTTTGGTGCACTGCTAAACCTAAAAATGGTCTGTGTATCCACTGATCTGGGGAAGCTTTTTGCTGCTTTGAGAAAGTATCAGCAGAGAGAACAAACACCTCCCTCTTCCGGTGCTGGTCTCCATTTTCTCACCCCGGCCCCAGGCTTCTTATCATCCCCGATGGCTCTTTCTAAACCACAGCACCTGAAGGCTCTCCTGCATGTGGGAGTCTCCTAGTCCCGACTCAGCCACTCTCCTCCCAAGGGTGGAGATCGAGCCCTGCCCCCAGCCCCGCCAACCGCCAACAGGAGGAACTGGTCTGGGCCAGAGAGGGCCAGCTCCTCTCTCAGGGGTCCTCTTGTTCCCTCCTGGGGCCATCACACTACCTGCCTCCTTCTTCCTCCCCACTCCCAGCACCTGCTATATCCCTATGCATTTACATGGGGTCCTAATCACTGTCATCTTTTCATCTTCCTCCCTCTCATCAACTGAGTCAAAGTAAGGGTGACCACTGGTAACTTGTGGACTCTGTTTTACTTGGTGCAGAAGAGTTCTCTCTCCACTGATATCTTATCACCCACCAGGCTGAATGTTATCTCTGGTTGCTTATTTCAGAGAAAGTCGATGACTTGGTGGTAGGGACTGTGTCCTGGTAGGTGGAGCTGAGATACTCAGGTTGCACAGCTGGTCCTAGAAAGGCTGCCCCCAAGTGAGTGGACCCCACTCTTCATTGCAATACCACTCCCTGTCCTCTTGAACCTCAGTTCTTGCATGTTTTAAATTCAGACACAGTCCAGGAATCATATTCTGTGCTGTCACTTCCTGGCCAGCCCTGTGCAGAGCTGAATTTGGCATGTTGTCTGCCTACCTGCTGCCAGGGTCCTGACAAAGCCAGGCAACCAGAAAAAGCATTTCCAAACTGAGTCCGGCTGAGTGTGGTGGCTCACGTCTATAATCCCAGCACTCTGGAGGTGGAGGCAGGAGGATTGCTGTGAGTTCAAGGCTCACCTGGGCTACATGGGGAGCTCAGGGCCAGCCTGAAATACCAAATCCAGACCCTGTCTCAAAGAAACAGAAACAAAATAAAACCAACAAGGAAAAAAACCCCAAAACTGAGTCCATTGCTGAGGCCCAGCCTGCTAGGGAACTGTGAAAAGATATTGCTGTGCCTTGAGAACAGTTCCGCATTCTGTGGTCACAGTTTTTCCTTTCCTTTTCTGATCCGTTTATCCCCTAAACTTAGGAGATTTGGTGGTCTACTATTCCTGGGTGCACCTTCATCTCAGCAATAGGAACTGCGAAGCTGAGTTTCCCTATGGATCATCTTATCCAGCACAAACATACTGCCGCTCTCCAGGTGTGATACCTCTGTTTTCAGAGCTAGTCTTTTTGTTCTGGTTTTTGTTTAAAGGTGAAAAACTAGTATTTTATAATTCTTTGTTTTGCCCACATAGTCTGCAAATGTCAGGATGGTAAATTGCACATTGGGGTAGTTTTTTTTGAAACATAGATTTTTCTTTTATTTTCTTTACTATAATGTAATAACAAGGAAACTAGTATACAACATTTTTCTTGTTTTTATGAAAAAATAAAACAAAATTTTATGACAAAAATATAGAATAACAATACAGTAGTAAATATACTGTGTACAATAATTTTTAAGTACTATTCAGAGTACAAGTCCTAGACAAAAAGATACTATTATACAATCTTTCTGACTTATGGTACAGAATTTTTTGTTTTTAAATAGTAGATGCAAGAATTTAAATTTATGTCTCCTTTTCAGATTATCTTAGTTTAATGCATAATTAACTAATATTCAAAGGGAGGAATTCAATTAAAATCACCTCAAAACATATCTTCAATATATTTCTTTCTTTTCTTTGAAATGTTTTGAGACAAGGTCTTACTTTGCAGTTCAGGCTAACCCTGAACTCACTATGTAGCTCAGGCTAGCTTCGAATTTGCAGCAATCCTCCTACCTCCGCCTCCCGAGTGCTGGATTACAGGTGTGAGGCGCCTCGTCCCGCTTATTCAATATATTTCTAAGCCTTCGATGTTCCCAGTGTGGCTGATCCCTCCCAGTGTTAGAGGTAGTTGAGACTGGATGAAAGAAGAAGCCCAGAGAGTGCTCACTTCCTCGGGCACCTTCTGCAACCTTCACCTTCCGTCCCTGGGAACCGTCTCTGAGCCCAGGAATTCATTCTGGGGCATTTACCTTTGTGAACTGTACTCCCTCCCAAGGGTGGCTAAGGGCCCAACAGGACTTCCTGGCTACCTGCCTCTGCCTGGAGAGTTCTGGGATTACAGGCATGAGCCACCACACCGAGCACTGCTGTATGTGGTTACCAGAGATGGAACAGGCAGACACTGGAACCACTGAGCTAAGAGTCAAGATAGTCCTAGAACACTGTATCATCTCAAAGTTATCTAAGAATCTGAACTTGTTTTATCTTACCCCGCTTTCCTAGGCCTTCAAGGAGTTCCCTGGACTGTGATCATATGACTACTTATCATCCAGAGGAGCCCCACTAAAGGGCAACAGTTTCTTATAAATGCTAAATGAAACTCTTAACATAAATTGCTGAAGACATCCAGAAATGAATTCAAGCAAGCCAATAAACTTTTTAAATAAACTAATATGTGTTTAATTGAAATTGGGCTCATTTGAAATTTTAAATAGATAGGTCTGTTGGTGGAGGGAAAATTATGTGAGAAAAGTACATTTATTTTGCTTATCTAGCCACATATCTCCAATTTAGAAAGAATAAATACAGTGCATAATTTCTGTTGTAGGATGTTAGGCTCAACTTTACTCCAAAGGGGAAAATGGTGAGGGTCTAGTGTGGATAATAAACTGAATTTCAAGAAAAATAGAAAAAAGAAGATTTTTACTCTCATCACAGATGTTGAAAAAGAAATCAAATTATTTTCTCTGTCTCAGAGACATCTGGAAAATGTTTAATATTGTCATCCACATCCAAAGAAGAGGATTGATCTAGGATTAGGTGAAATCTCAAAAAAACTTCCAATATTTGGCTCAGGGTTCTGGAACACTGTTATATCATTCTCAATTATCCAAAGTGGTAAAAAGAGTCAAACATACTCTATGGTTGTATTAAAGAATACAGTGTCAGGGCCAGGGATTTAGCTAAGTGGTTCCGGCACCTATCTTGTAAGCACAAAGGCCCGGATTCAATCCCCGGTAACCACATACAATACTAGGTGTATGCAATCAGTACCACATACCACAGTGCCGGGCATGGTGGATCACGCTGTAATCCCAGCACTCGGGAGACAGAGGCAGGAGGATTGCTGTGATGTGAGTTTGAGGCTGAGCTCAGGGCCAGCCTGAACCACAAAGTGAGAACCTGTCTCAAAAAAAAGAAACAAACAAACAAAAAAAAAGAATACAGTGTCATTCATATTGCAGTCAAAACAAGTTCACCCACCTGTCTGACTGAAAATTTTTAAAAGGACAACAAAAATAAACACTGTTTCATAAAATCCTTATAGAAAACTCTGTTGCAGGCAAGTCATCAGTTGCTCTGCCCACACAGAGAAGGATGGGGAGCTTTCGATATTTTTCAAGGATAAGCAGTTTTGCTGAGTGTTCCTCACACTCAAGAAGATCATCCATTTGCACATTCAAACCGCTAGTTCCCATCATGCATATGAACTCCTGCCACCTAAAACGCTAAAGAAAGATTTTCATGTACACAAGACCATTCCAATTTGAACTAATATCCTTGAAAAATCACTTTGTTCTATGTTCAAATCTTTAACATCCATACTGAATTTGTTTCTTTGAGTACCTTAAATGATAGCAGGAGGTTTACTTGTCTAAATCTTTCTATAGTCAAGGACAACATAAATAGAAATAGAGCCAAAACATTATGCTTAATATATAATATTCTTCTAATGTGTAGGTATTTAATATAGAAGATTAGTTTTTAAATGATTCCAGGTTCTCAATACTGCTGTTACAACAAATTTAATCTACCAAGGATTAAGATTGACAACCATTGTAATAGCATAGGAAATGCATACAAATGATTTAATTCTGTTTGGTTACTATTCATTTGTTTCTGTTTAGTTGTGCAGCAATCTGCCTGGAGCCAGTTGTCCACCTTTCTCTGCTGTTATTTAATTTTTTTTCTCAAGTAATAAAGAAAAAATTGTAAAATCCTCCAGTTTTCTCTGATACTGTTTCATGGATGAAAGAGAGTTTCACTGTGTAGTGAGTTTTAGGGTCACCTGAGTAACTATAATAAGGTCCTTCTTTTGAAATATTTTGACAACTCAAATCTGGAAATCTGTTTCTGTCTGGGTTAATTTTCTTCACTTATTAGCAGTTTGAATATGACTACATTGCGATGTGGAAATGAGGCAATTTTCTCTGAATTATTTTGTCTCTTTTTAATTTTTTTTTCTTCTCCAGTGGGGGATTTTTATATTTACACGTATTTCAGGCAATTTAAAAATGAATACAAACCTGACTAAATGTCTAGCGCCACCTATTGTTAATCTGATATATATTGATTCTTGACTGACTGAAGAGGAAGCCAGAAGTTACTTTCATAAAGTTCTTCAAACTTATATGTGCACATGCACTCTTGTGAAGACTATTATATTTATATATAGACAATGATAGAGATAAGTATGGGATTTTTCTAAATTCCTGTTTATACTAGTTTCACAATACCTACAAAGCAGTATAAGCACCAACAGCCTACTTTTCAACTGTTAAAAGAAAAAAAAAACAACTATGGTATCTCATAAGCTTATCCTGAGTACATATTGTTACCTACAACACAAAATGTCTTGAATATGTTCAGTATCTTTTCAACCAGCTTTTCCCCTCAAGAGTTTCATATAATAATTTAAATTAAGTTACTTTTCTGTGCTAAGAATAAATGGGTTGTAAATGATGCTGAGACAACTAGATTTGCACAGGCAGAGGAGTGAGGTTGGACTTCCATCTTTCACCATAAGGGATTTAACTCAAAATGGATCATAAATCTAAACAAAATGCAGAAGGAAATTCTGAAATACACTACAACAGTCATCAACATTGAGGACAGTGTGCTAAGTGAAATTAACCAGACACCGGAAGATTTGTCGTCTATGCTTTCCTTTCTGTGAAGCAGAACATTCCTGAGCAAAAACGGAATGGAAGTCGCAGGGCTGCAAAGAGGAGCAACTGACAAACGTTGAGTGGGTACAAAGTTTAACTGGGAGAGATGAACTAATTCTAGAGCTGGACAGTCGTGAGGGTTAAGCAACATCACAAATGTAATTGACACATTGAAATACTTAAAATGATGGAGGTAGTACAATTTTATGTTATGAGTATTTTGCTATAACTAAAAAAAAAGTACAAAAAATAAGTTAAATACCTAAGTATAAGAGCTGAAATTTAAAAAATTACTGGAAGAAAGCACAAGCAGAAATCTTCATTATCTTGGAATAGGTAACAGGCTCTTCCACTTGCCACAAAAACAGACATGTTCAAATTAAAAACAGACAAAATGAAATTCATCAAAATTAGTATTGTTTCTACTTTCAAGAACATCATTAAGAGAATAAAAAACAACCAGTGAGAAAACATTTGCAAATCAAATACCTCTTAAGGGACTTGTGTCTAGCATGCGAAAAGAACTCTTACAATGTAATAATAAAAATATAATCCAATTTAAAATAGGCCAAGAGTTTGAAGAGACATTTTTAAAAAAGACACACAAATGGCCAACAAGCATCTGAAAAGAGGCTGAATATCACCAGTCATTAAGGAAATGCAAATTAAAACCACAAGGAGATACCATTTCAGACCCAGGAGGACAGCTAATCAAAAAGATAATATTAAGTGCTGGAGAAGATATTGAAAAATTGAAACTGATACACTGCTCCTAGGATTTTTAAATGGTGCAGCTAATTTGGAAAACATTCTAACAGTTCCTCCAATGGTTAAATATGAATGATCACATGGTCCAACTCTATCTTATGGGAACTGAAAACATAAGTGCACAGAAATTGGTACATAAAATCTCATTGCAATATTATTCATATTAGCCTTAAAAACAGAAATAACCCAATTATATGATAATTGGTAGTTTAATAAAATGTGACACATATAGATGAAGAAATAATATGCACTTGTAGAAAGAAATGAAGCATTTACACATGTTACAACATTAATGATCCTTCAAAACACTCTGCTAAGAGAATCCAGCAACAAAAGATCACATATTATATGACTCAATTTATAGGAGATATTTAAATCTGAAAAAACTAGACAGACAGAAAACAGGTTAGTCCATTCTTAGGTTCAGGTTTTGGAGAAATTAGAGGGACTTCTAATGCTTTCTATTGTGGTTGATGAATACTTAAAAACACAGATTGGTAATAGTTGTAGATATCTGTAAGTAGGCTAAAAACAACTGTATTGCAGGTGTTAAAAGAGGGAACTGGGGGTCAGGAATTTAGCTTAGTGGTTCTGGCTCCTGCCTTGTAAGTATAAGGTCCCAGGTTCAATCCTCCGTGACCATATACAACAATGCTGGGTGTGGTGACTCACACTTGTAATCCCAGCACTTGGGAGGCAGAGGCAGAGGCAGGAGGATTGCTGTGAGTTTGAGGCTCGCCTGGGCTATATAGTGAGCTCAGGGCCAGCCTGAACTACAAAATGAGACATTGTCTCAAAAAAAAACAAAAACAAAAACACACACAAAAAACCCCAGCCAAAACAGAGTGAATTACATACGTGAATTAAATCTCAAAAAGAGCTGTAGTAAAAACAGTGAGTCATTAGATTTGCCATCATTAACTTGTGACACTGACCAAAAAATATCTTTAACTGAGCAAGACTAGAAAAGGAGTTGTTAAATGCCTTCAATGGTATTACGGCATATAAAGTTTTTGTTTAGACACTGAATGTGAGATAATTGCAGTGCTTAATAATTCAAATATTTATTATTCATAGCAAACAATTTCCACTAATATTCAGTTAAGATATTGTACGTTGTTTCCTGTACTCTTATTTTCTAGCAGACAACTAAGTAATTTAGTTCTAGAAATTGTTTCCTAAATACGTCTCTGAATTGTCTTTTATATTGGTTAATTCCTAAACACAAAAGCTGTTTTCATTCAGATCATGAAAGACACCTCTATTCAAACTCATGTAAAAGTCTAAGGCTGCAGGGGTAGCTCAGCAGTACAGGGTTTGCCTATCACCCTTTTAGCTCTTGAATCAACCCCTAGCCCTGCAAAAAATAAAAAAATAAATTGAAAAATAAAGCATCTTGATTTGTACTGCCTTCTTCTGCCTTAAAAGCTCAGAGCTAGGCTGTCTTAGCCCTAGTTGTATGAGCCTCTTGGGTAAGAATTCTTTGCATATTAAGTAAGACTTTGATTCAGTAAAGTAACCTCAAACCTCCCGCATTCCCAGGTTGACTTTCAGGCATACTGGAGTGTGGTCAGTTAAAAATGTTCCACTTCCCTCCTTCATCCAAAAGGTGAGAGTTTTGAAATCTCATTGCCATACAGAGTATGATTCCCTACAATGCACAACCTACAAGGTACTTAGGGGGCAGGTACTACAAGACCCTATTCTATGGAGGAGGAAGCAAAATGACTAACTGAAAGCTGTGCAGACAGTGGCACACTGGGTAATGGAGCTCTAGAGTAGGGAGCTGATAAGATGGAGCTCAGTGTTCTGATACTCAGAGCTTGGTCCTCCCAGAAGTCAGGACAGAATTAGGCTGACTGGACGCCATTAAAGTACATGCTACATGCTATCTATGGCTGTAACACCCTGAGCATGCTTCATTTCATCTGAAGTACATGCTTCATGCATCCACCACTGGAGAGAACCTGTAATTTTAGTTCTAAATATAAACAGCATAATCCAGAAAAAAGAAAAATGTGCTAGCAGGAGAAAGGGATTATTGTAGAGATGACTTTCAAGAGAATTTCTCTGCCACAGCCCTTGCCATTTACCCACATAAATTTGAACTTTAATAGATAGCCTTATAGAAAGCATTTCATTGCATGTATATAAAGAAGAAAGGTTACTTTAATATTTGTAGAGTTGACTAGTTCCTTGTGTGTCCCTGTACTGTCAAGGATTTTCAAACTGTGATTCCTCAACAAAATAACTTTAGACTATTTCTTTCCCTCCCCCTCTGCCTTCCCTTACTGCTTCTAGTCCTGGAAATTGGCCAGCAAAATTATTTATGGCTCTTAGTTCATATCACACCTTAATAATAAACAGAATTAATTTTCCTTTGTTTTCAATTTTCAACAGAATGGTAGTTAAAAATTGGCTCCCGTCAGAAAGCTTTCTCCAAATCTAACATGCTATGCTGTGTATATACATGATTAACCAGTACAATGCGTACAGCAAAGGAGACAGGTGAGAGATTTATTGATTCTGGCTGAAACAAATTGAAAAGTAACCTTGAACACTATGTGAAGTCCATAATGAGTTCCACCAATCAACTGTGGAGCCAACTTAGCATGTCCACGTAGCTGAGGGAAAGAGCCGGTGTTTGATCTAACTTAATAAAGTAATTCCAGTATAAAAAATAGTTCACATGACTACATTCTAAAATTCAAGTGGTTTTTTTTTTTAACTGAGAGAAATGGTATTTATCTCAAATACAGTTAATGATCATATATTAGGTAAAATATTTCGTTGAATATCTTGGGGGAATTACCTTTTACTAACTAATACTTTGAGGTCAGTTTATGGATTGAATAAATGTCTCCAAGTTCAGAAACCATTCTAAGTCAAATTTAGTGGCTTGACTGTTCTACAAAATTGTCTTCTATTCAGTAATTAAAATTCAAAGTGTGACTGTAAAATGCAAACATGGAAATATTTAAAGTGTTCAGTATTATTGAACTGATATCTGTTCTATTGAATACTTACCCCATTTGAATTAAATATATTGTCAAACAGTAACACAAAACTATGCTTTCTGGGACTAAGTTAACTTTAAAAATATGAATGAGAATAATATAATGAATAATAATTAGGCCCTTCACCAATTAAATTTTTGAAATCAGAAAAAAAGGATAAACTGCACATAAATAAACATGTCAATAGCTTGGATACAATTTCTAACTCAAAGTTTTCATTATTTTTGTCAGTTTTTAAAATTTGGAAATCATAGAAAGAATATGTCTTTGGATCTTAAATTTTATTCAAAATATTTTTCTGTCTAACTTAGGAATTATTTGGTTAAAAGGAAGTAGAAAATTGTATTTTTCACTTTTATTTCAAAAAAGTAAGTTAGGTGGGTTAACATAAATTATTCATTTGCCTGTCAAGAAATCTGTTTCTTTGGTAAGTCTGTATACTCTTCTTTTCTTTTTCCATTTTTCTCTTGCTCAAAAGAAAAATGACTAAGTTCTCCAAAACATAAGGTGGTAAAAGAACCAAACAAAAGTAAAATTATTCATCCTGAGTACAATATTCTACCTGGTTGGGTAAGAACAACACTGTAGATTTTAAAATAGAATAGTTTATTGCTCAACGTTAGAGGAATTCTTATTTTCTCTTTTAACAAATGTTTCCAAAGGGAAAAAAAATGTTAGAATCAATTTAAGAAAAAAAAAATTCCCTCTGTGGCAAGAAAGGCAAGATTTTTATATAACAGCTGGTAAAATCATTGCTAGGTGTCAGTGTGGTAGAACACAGCATCCCTGTCCCTGTGATGCCTTGGCTGGCAAGGTGGCGGTGACACTCACTAGAACTCTGCCACATTCTTGTAGGTTTGTTCATCTTGTGGCGCTGGGGGTGAAGCGTAGGGCCTCTGCATGCAAAACAGGCTTCCTCCAACTGAACTGCACCCCCGGCGCTATTTCCCTGTTTTGTCACCTTGTCACAGACACTTAAGTTTAAATGAAAACAATCTGGTTAGTGTCGAGCTCAACCCGTACAGAAGAAACTTCACAGGCACCTGACGAAAGCATTTTTACCCAGAGCACAGTCACGCCTTGAAATCCTCTTGGAAAATACATTAATTTCTTTGGATAAAGACAAAATATTTACTACTGATGACAATTTTCTACATAAATATTCTTCAGGTTCATCCAGCCTCAGTTCTTACATAAGCTCTTTTGGAAGATTGCGTGAAGTCTGAACAGCAGAGAGGATGAGAATGCTTAATACAAATACACTAAAGGGTACCTATAGAAGAGCAAAGAAGACTTGCGTGTTAGTAGTAATGGAATGTCTTCCATTGCCGCAATTACTATTTTAATCTTCATTAACTTAAGGTAAACTTACTTTTTGTTTTGTGTTTGTTAGTTCATCGGAATCTTTGCACAATCCTCTTTGGCCATTTGAACTAAATAAGACGGAGAAAAAGATAAGAGGGTGGAAACTTGTTTTATTTGCTCCAGGAAAGAAGACAGGGAAGGAGGAGCTGTCCCTTTTTGCAGTATGTTGGTACAATGCTTTCGGAAATATCCATCAATTCAGATTGCAAATAAGACATAAAGTAGGAAAGTGTAAAACGTTATCTGCTGGTTTCAAGGTGCATGCCACCGCGCTTTTCTGTTTACTGTGGCAAGAGAGAAGGTAATCCGCTTACTGCTGATGGGAATGTTCGGAGCTGGGGCCGGAAGGTCCTGATTGGTGTTGTCAAAAGGGGCTGCTCCTTCAACCTATTTTCAGTGTTAAATAG
The DNA here is from genome assembly GCA_004026965.1 of Petromus typicus. Taxonomy (NCBI): domain Eukaryota; kingdom Metazoa; phylum Chordata; class Mammalia; order Rodentia; family Petromuridae; genus Petromus; species Petromus typicus. Next base: position 13,574 of record PVIR01033751.1, read on the forward strand.
AATTTAGTATCTGTGTCTTTTCCTGATTATGTCTGAATTTTAATTTTTAAAGTAACTGCATTGATGAGAAATAATTCACATGCATCACATTCATGCCTGTAAAGTGTGTAATCAATGGTTTTAGTGTTTTCAGGGCTGGACAGTCATTACAATCAAGTGTGAGAGATTGTCATCACTCTAAAATAAACCTCACATATTTTAACCTTTTATCTCCCTCCACAAAAGACCCTTTTATAATCTGAAGCCCTAAGATGCCTTAATCTCTTCTCTCCACAAATTTGCACCATCCCAGAGCAGCAGGATCATGCAGCCTGATATTCCCTGTGATCGGCTTCTTCCACTTATTACCCATCAGTATTCAATGTGTAATTTGAAAAAAAAAAAACTACCAAAAATACCCCTTTTATTTAGGATTAATTTCAAATTTACAGAAAAGTTGCTAAAACAAAACTTGTATAAACCTTCCATAAACTCCTTAACCAAATTAATCCATTATTGATCAAATGTATAAAGGTTTTTAATGTCTGTGTTACAGCAACAAAATGGACTGGCATTTTGAATGTTTTAAAAAAAAATGGAACATAAGGGCTTTGGCAATTCTGTGCCCAGTGCACACTTCATACAGGAAGACTGGGTTTTTGCCACCTGTCCAACACTGTTCAGCAGTACAGGAAAGTTTACACTTTGGCAACTGAAATAAACACATAGGCAACTGGGCTTGGAAGGTCAAAGGGTTACCAACTCCTTTTCCATCATTTTCAATTGGAGTTACAATGAATTAGTATTTAGTGAGCACCCATTTTGTGTTAAAAAGTAGTAGAAAGAGGAACAAGTCAAGGTGATTAAGTTTTTACAAAAATAACTCTGTGACCTGAATTCTGTTAACAAAAATGATGACAAATAGTGCTCAGAAAGAGTAAGGGAGGAATGCACTATTGGAATCACAAAGATTGTATACCTCCATTAAGCTCTGAATATCTATTTTCCCTTTTGTGGCTTGGCCTGGGAGATGTTAGTTTTATGGGAAAAGTGAAAATAGGAAGTTAATAAGACTTTCTGGCCAGGGGATTTAGCTCAGCTGACACAACGTCTGCCTGGCAGGTGCAAAGGTCTGAGTTCAATCCTTGTTAACTACACACAATGCCAAGAGTGGGGCTCACACCTGTAATCCCAGTACTCAGAAGACAGAAGCAGGAGGGTTTCTGTGAGTTTAAGGCTAACCTGGGCTATATAGTGAGTTCAGGGCCAGCCTGAGCTACAAAGTGAGATCTTGTCTCAAAAAAAAAACCCCAAAAACAAAACAAAAAAAACTTTTAAAAAATGATTATTTTCTCAGTTTTATTATTTTAAAAATAATCAGGGATCTAAGAACCTCAAGTGGCTTTTTGTCTCTCTGTGGTAGTACTAAGGATCAGACCCAAGGCTTTGTACATGAGAGACACTCTATCATTGAGCTAATTCTCAGACCTCTTTTTTTAGAAATAATAGTACTTAAGAGACCTTGGATTTACCTTAGTATACATTACAGTTTTTATTTGTGTTGCAAAAATTTAGCGGAGTATCATCAATGGTTTAATACCTGTGAGAGGGCAGCTATATGGGACCAACCCCAGTCCTGCACCTACCGCTGACCCCTCTACCACTGAGCCACCCCTTTACCGCTGGTTCAGACTTCTAATGTTCCTGGCTCACTGACGTGGACAGGGAAGTCTCAGGTGCTTGTCACACAGATTCCTGGGGATCTGTGGAGATCCAGAGAGACGACCTCTGTTGGGAGAAATTTGGAAAGCTGCTAAAAGCAGGCTCCCTTTGGAGTTTAGGAGCCCAAATTATGACATTTTGTGTTATCGTGCTACACTGTTGATTCTTAGCCTATGAAGATATAAAGTTTCACTGCAAAAATGGTCCATTCAAAACAAGCTATTCTGTATCTTCAACCCAACCCCAAGTATCTGTGGTGATGTAAGTGAACTGGAATCCCTTAAACAATAGAAAAACAGCATGGTGGGAGTCTGCAGAATGCGTTTTCTACATGTGTAAAACTGTGTAACTGTGCAGCAAGAAGACTCCTGAATGGAGCTGGGAAATCCTTATTTTTGACTCTCAGGAGTAATTTCATTTCCTCTTGTGAAAAAAAAAAAAAGAAGTAGTGGGAATACCAAACTAGTAAGATTACTTTAAAAGTAAATTGAAGTAGGGATATGAAAATATTCACAAAATATTATATTTTGCATAGTAGGAATTTTTCCACATCCACACACTTTGAAAAGCTGTACTAATTACTATAACAACTTCTTTTGACAAAGAAATGGATCATTTTAAATGAACTTTGCAGTCAGGCATGGTGGAATACACCCATAACCCCAGAATTTGAGAGGTAGGAGGACTGCTGCAAGTTCAAGGCTACTCTGGGTTACATGCGTGGCAAGCTCAAAGTCAGCCTGAGCTACACAGCAAGACCTGTCTCAAAAAAAGGCTATGTCCATTTACTTAAGAATAATTCTACAAGACCCCCATCTTCTCCTTGGTGTATTCCTCCACATTGTGGCAATTTTGATAATGTCACAGTTTTATCTCTCTTACTTACCCAAAGCTTTTACTCTAAAAGACTGTAGATATCTAATCTAGAGAAAATGTACAGATATGTAAAATAGCTAAATAATACCATATACAGACCATTTTAATTTAGGGAAGTTATTTATAAAGACCCCTGGCCCCCTTCTTCTTTGGCAGTACTAGGGACTGAACCCATGGCTTGTGGATTAAGCTATATTTCCATTTATTTATTTATGAGACAGAGTTTCTTTAAATCACCCAGGCTGAATTTCAATTTGTGACCCTCTCTTCAGCCTCTGGAGTGCTGAGGTTACAGGTATGTTCTGTCACATGCAATTTATTTATAAAGAAATTTTAAATGGAAAGCATGGGCCAGGGATTGGCTAGTGGTGCTACCATGCCTGTCTTGCAGGTATGAGGTCCTGAGTTCAATCCCTGGTACACACACACACACACACACACACACACACACACACACACACACACACACAATGGGGTATATCATCTTTGAGAACATAGCTGGCTGTAATTAAAAGTGACAGGAATTTCAGATTATAGTTCAAGCGTCTGTTTAAAAAATTCAATGGCTATTTTATTTTATTTTACTTTTTTATTTTTTGGCAATTTAAAACCCTTTGTCTAAACAAAGGACCTAGTATGGTAATAAGCAACACTAATAAGTTAGTAATTTATATGTGATAATTTTGCATATATGGAAACCTGCAACTATAGTTATTCATGGTAGGAACAAAAGTAAGATGGAAATCTGAGCCACAGCCAGGATTGTAGGTGTCCTTAGGAAGAGGAAGTAGAAAATTCATCTAGAAATTTCTAGCAAAGGGGAGTTCTCTCACCAAAAAGCTTGAGGCCATTGAATCTACATCCAGCTCCCCAGGGTGGAACCCATTTGCCGAGTGTCACAGGCTGAGAAGTAGAGATGCATTTGAATTGGCCAGTGCCAGGAAAGCTGCAGGGAAAGAATTCAGTGCTTTAGCTGTAGCTTCTGCTACTAGATTCCCCCAGTGGACCAGCTACTGGAAACTGTCCTTCAGTTCCTTCATAGTAAAACAGAAAGAAAAATGTTTGCCAGGCAGGAATCGCTATGGTTAATAAAACAGACTTCAATATTTGGCAGCAGAAGAAAGAATTCAAATCTGTGGTTGAGAGGCAGGTCATGGGAAGGTTAGGTTAACCTGAAAGCTCCGAACCCCCCTTTTGTCTTTACCACACACTGTGCTGTTCAGCCTTTCTCCTCCCTCCGCACCAAACCCAAATTCCAGCAGAGAAGCAGAACACTTCCACATCACCACTCATCGCGCTCAGTGTATCTGACTGTGCAAGCAACTACCGAGCCGTGATCTAATGCCAATAAATGACATTATTGCTGGTTTGCTGCTTCTGGGTGATAGGTTGTTGGTGTTTGTTTTTTTTTTTTAAATCAATTTGATATCATCTTTTAATTTTTTAAAATAAAGACTGGTAAATTAAATTTACAAAAAAAGGATACTGCTGTCGTAAGACCCTCAGTATTTCCGAAAGAGATCCTCAGAATCTGTAATAAGCTGGTAGCAACGCTAGGCACACCCGGAGAGTGAGTTCATGCACTTGCTGAGGCTTACAGAAAATGGGAGCCTGTGTTGTACTTGTATGCCTTGGCTTTCTTTTTCTAGGGA
>PVIR01033752.1:0-17810 GCA_004026965.1 Petromus typicus
TTTTGTCTTACTCCAGAAAGAGGGGCTATCATTAACAACTGAAGAGAAGAAGCAAATGCAGGGTAGGTTGTGTGGACAAAGGTAACTTTTTACATTGTTAGTGAGTATATAAGCTAGATTCGCTATACTCAGATCTTGGAAATGGCCTATATGACCATCAACAGGTGAATAAATAAGGAAAATGTGGCATATATACACAGTGGAGTACTACATGCCCAGAAGGAAAATAAATATGAGTCATTTGTAGGAAAATGGATGCATCTTGACACCATTATGTTAAGTGAAATGTCAGACATAAAATACTAAACATTACAGGGATTCTCTTATGTGAGAAACCCAAAGTATAAATAATTTAAAGAGCAAACAGAAGCTAGATAATAGGCAATGGGAAGGCCAGCTTTGTGAAGATGGGAAAATGATCTGTGGTAGACAGATATGAAAGGGGTCAGGGGAAGGGGAAGTAAAAAGGACCACAACAAGATAGGGATACATACCAGCTTTCCATGAAGCATTTATTTATTATGTATTACAAATGTATATGAATAAAATGCTAAAAATAAATACATTGAAGTATGTTTATCTTCTTCCTATAGCTGACTTTATAAGGATAAACTGAATCAAGACAAAATCTAAGCCAAATAATGAAAACATACTAAAAAATTAAAATTAGAATCACCCTACTTAGAGGGATATCTGCCAAAGAACCCAAACAGGATATGGAAGAGATTATCTGCAGTCTCACATTCACAGTAGCATTACCCACAGCCCACAACTGAAGTCAGACCAAATGTCCATCCACAGATGCAAAGCGTAAACACAACGAGCAGTATGTACTTAGTGAATTATTTTTCAGGCTGAACAAGAAAAGGAAGGCCAACTCCTACCATAACAGTTGAACCTTGACCACATTATGCTAAGTGTCAGAAGCTGGGAACAGAAAGACAAACATTGCGTGCTTCCATGTGTACAAGGCAGAGTAGTTCAGTCACACAAGAACAAGGCAGTGGTGGTTGCCCGGAGCTTGGGTAGGCAAAAGGGGAGTAACTGTTTAATGGACACAGAGGTCTAGGTTTGGCAAGATGAAGAGAATTTTGTAGATAGGTGATAGTGACAGCTGCACAAAGGTGTGACTGTACTTACTGCACCTGACCTGTACACTTGAAAATGGTTCAAGTGTTAAAGACATAACACTTGTGAATAACATATAAAAATAAACAAGGTTTGTAAAAGCCCCGGTTCTCCCCAAGGGTTGTTCAGAAGCTAAAAAGCCTAATTCCTCGGGCTCCAGATGTCATCTGATGGCTTTAGAACCTTTCTCCTGCTAACTAGCTCAACAGCAAACACATCCAAGACAAGCTGCAATAAATTCAGAGATAGCAGATGCGAAATGCACTCAGAAAGAACATAGCCAAGCCAAAAGGGAAACAAAGAAATCCCTAAGAACTGACAATCAGTGCAGGAACCAGTCAACTCTGAAAGCTCTAAAGGACAAGAGAAGATACGATGAAAATAACCACCAGTCCAATATTACAAAATTTTAGAAAATATTACTGTAAACTTACAAATTTATAATATGTAGCACATTAAATATGAAACTATGCCTAATTTGAAATCCCACTCCCGAGTCAAGTGCCTGGGGCGTGGCTGCGAGCCCAGCTCTGAAATCACTGGCTAAGGAGCTTGATGCCAACCTCAGCAGCACACGGAGACCATGAGCAAAAGCCAGACTGAACCGAAACCACAGCGAGGCACAGAGACAGGAAGAGCGTGCGAAAACAATCGTAAGTTCAGAGTGGCTCAAATGCCAGCTGGCCAAATTATGTTTATGGACAAAAGCTCCAAACCCTCCTTCTCACAGGCTTCTGTTGTCTTTCCTTACACACAGGGAAGACCCACACTTCTTTTTTTTTCAATTTCTTATTCATTTTTTGATTAGTATATGTTTATATTACCTAATGATCATTTTCCTTGTGGAGAGCTGGTACATGTACATAACACATCTTCATTTTATAAAAATTCCTTTTCCTATAAACAAGTCACAGATGTGTAAATATCATATCTTTTCTCTGATATGAGAATATGAAGTTGTAAATGAGTTGTAGTATGTATAGCTGATATTGCAAGGTAGAAAATATTTAAAAGGAAAGAGTATAAGGGTCAATCATGAGGGGAAAATGAATGTGGTAATAATAAAGAAAACAAAGATTGTGTATATAGGGGGGAGAGGGATGCAGGGCAGGGGAAAAAGGGAAAAAATGAGAATCAAGTCAAGTCATACTCTGGCACAAACTCTTAATGTTGAATGCAATTATCATGTATATTCATAATGTACCAATAAAGATAATTTTTAAAAAAGAATATTAAAAATTCCTTTTCCTTTCCCTCCCTCTCTCTCTGTCCTCTTCCCATTTGAATAAAATCTATCTTCTTGCTGTTATCTTTCCTCCATTTTTCTCTGTATTTATATGTCATACTTCTGACATACGAGAATATTTAGGCCGGTGTGTTTGACCTAGTTTATGCTTGGATTTTCCTACAAATGCTCCGATTTATCTTTTTTGTGGCAGGGTAACACTCCGTCATGTGCAATACATTTTGTTTATCCATTTGTCACCTGACGGTCCTATCAGCTGCTTCCAAGATTTGGCTCTTCTCAATTGTGCTGCTATAAGCCTGTGTATGTGTGTATCACTGTAATATGGAATCACCATATTACAATATATGGTGATATTTGCCACAAATAATGATAAATTAGGGAATTTAATAGCTAAATGGATGCACACTGGAGCTATATTCATAAGTGAAATAAGGAGGACCCACATGTATAAATACCATATCATTTCTCTAGGGTGAGAAACTAAAAGTGTAAATGAGGTCCAGAATGTATGATAGGTATTGTGAAATAGTAATAAAATGTTCAGTGGAGGAGGCCAATATATATGATCAAATGGAATTTCTAGTTTTAGTTTTTAAGGGAATGTCCATATTGATTTCCATAGTGATTTTACAAGTTTACACTCCTACCAACACCCTAGAAGGGTTCCCCCCAACCCACAGCCTCACCAGCATTTGCTTTTACCTGATTTCTTAATGATAGCCATTCTTTCTGGAGTGAGATGGAATTTCACTGTTGATTTAATTTGCATCTCTCTGATTGCCAGTGATAGTCAACATTTCTCATATATTTATCCACCCTTTGTACATCTGCTGAGAAATTAGTATTCATTTCTGTTGTGCATCTTTTGATTAGCTCTATATTTGGGGTCAATGTGCATTCTTTATATATTCTAAGTATTAGTCCTCTAGCTGGGGAATAGCTGGCAAAATTCTTTTTCCTATTCTATAAAATGTCTCTTCACTCTGTTGCTTGTTTTCTTCAATGTACAGAAGGTTTTTAATTTTATATGACCCTGTTTGTTGATTATTGGTACTATTTTCTGTGCGAGGGTTCTGTTCAAAGTGTACTAGCCTATGTCTGTGTCTTTGAGTTTGATCTACTTGGTCTTCCAGCAGGTTAACTGCTTCTGTTTTTAACATTTAGATCTTTGATCCATTTTGATTTTAGTTATGTACCTGGTAAGATAGGTGGATCTCCATTTAGTCTTTGCAGGTTAATAGCCAATTTTTGCCCACCATGTACAATATTAAAGAAGTTATTTATCCTTCAATGTATGTTTTTGGCAAGTTTGTCAAAGATCAATGAGTTGCAGATGCCTGGTGTTATTTCTGCATCCTCTATTCTATTCCACTGACCCACCTGCCTATTTCCATGTCAGTACTATTGTATTTTTATCACCATAGCTCTATAATATAATTTCAAGTCTGGGATTGTGATTCTTCCTGCTTTGCTTTTATTACACAGGACTGCTTTTGCTATTCTAGATCTCTTCTGATTCCATATGAATTTCAGGATTGTATTCTCTAGTTCTGTGAATAGTACTGTTGGAATTTTTATTAAGATTGAGTTAAATCTATGCCTCAGTTTGGAAATAATTTGACTATATTGTTCTTTCTAATGAGAAATGAGAGATATCTTTCTGTTTTCTTCAACTTCTGTTTTTGGAGTACTGTTGTATTCACCGCAGAGGTCAATTACTTCCTTAGCTAATTGCTAAGTATTTAATTTTTCTTGGTGCTATTTTGAGTAGTATGTTTCCTAATTGCTTTCTAGGTGGGTTCTTTATTAACATACAGGAATGTGACTGATTTTTGTGTGTTGATTTTATATCTGTTACATTGCTGAATTTGGTTATGAAGTCTTTGGTGGAATTTTTGCATCTTTTTAAAAAAATTCTTGCATCTTATTTATAGAAGATCATGTCATCTGCAATTAATGATAATTTAACTTCTTCCATTTCTATATGTATTGCTTTTATTACTTTCTCTTATTTAATTGCTAGCTAATGTTTAGAGTACTAAGTTGATCAGAAATGCTGATGATGAACATCCTTGTCTTGTTCTTAATTTTAGAGGGAAAGCTTTCAGTTTTTCCCCATTTAATATGACTTTGGCAGTAGGTTTGCCATAAATGGCTTTTATGAAATTGAGATGAAGTCTTTATACCTATTTTGTTCAGTGTTTTTATCAAGAAACTATTGCATATAGCTAAGTTAGTAAGAAATTATTATAAGGCAGTTGGACAAAGCTGGGCCCTCAGCCTAGAAAAACAACTGAAGCACATTCACTGGTTAAAATTATAAAAGGAGGGGCCATGGATTTAGTTCAGTGGTTCCAGCACCTACCTTGCAAGCGTAAGGCCTCAGGTTTGATTCCTGGCAGCCACATACAACAATGCCGGGCATAGACACTCACGCCCACCACCAATCAGGACCATGTATCACAGTGCTGGGCGTGGTGGCTCATGCCCGTAATTCCAGCACTTCAGAGGCAGAGGCAGAGGCAGAGGCATGAGGATTGTTGTGAGTTCAAGGCTGAATTCAGGGCCAGCCTGAACTACAAAAGCAAGACCTTGTCTCAAAAAAAAAAAAAAAAGATTATAAAAGAAGAAAAGGTACCACATCCAACCACTTCCCCTGTGGATAAATAGCAGTGATTAATATTCTAAATAGACATCAATCTCTTTAGTCCATTTACCTTCCAGAAATTCCTTATACATGACTTGATTTCCCTCATTTAATCAATATTACTGGGTGACCGTACTTGTAATCTTATTGGCTGATTATGATTTTGTCCCATCTCATGCCCACCTTGTAATTTTAATTTTCCATTGGGTCTTATAGTTTTGTCTCATCTTGAAGCCAACTCACCCGCCAGTGGTGGGCAGCCCACTTTCTGGTCCCCCTTCTGTATCTCTTAGAAACTATCTTTTGCTCAGTAAATTTTTCCTGCTCAACCTCTATTTTTCCTAGAATTCGTGCTTCAGTTTTACAGAACACAAATTCACATTTTATATAGCTAGCTGGTTGGAGTTATGATATTTCCTTCATTTGGATTATTTTTGCTTATTTGGACTACTTGCCCTACGTCATATTTTGGATTATTTTCTGCCTTATATCAAAATGATGTATTTTTTAAAAGTCTTTTTCTATACCTGAGATGATTAGGTGACTTTTGGCCCTCCCTTGTGTTTCTGTGATATACTATATTTATTGATTTGAATATGTTGGGTCACCTTTGTATTCCTAAGATGAATGCTACTTGGTCATGGCATACGATCATTTTCATGATCTGTTGCATTCTGTTTGTCAGTATTTCGTTGAGAATTTTTGCATCTGTAGTTTGTGTATGTGTGTGTTCTGATTTCTATTTTACTTTTAAATTAAGTTTATAGTATATTTTAAGTATACATTATGATCACATTCATCATTAGGAATTTGTCTCTGTACCTGATATAACTTGATTCTTCTTGTTTTCTTTTTCCTGTCCTCCTCCTCTGTATAGTTCAGCTTTATTTCTGTTTTTTCCTTTTTCACATTCAAATTTTTTCTTTACCTTCCTTGTTTTCCCCTGCACTCTCCCCAGTGCCCCTCCTCCAGTGAACATTTTATTCCTATCTCACAATACCTATCATACATTCTGGACCTCATTTACACTTTTAGTTTTTCACCCTAGAGAAATGATATGGTATTTATACATGTGGGTCCTACTTATTTCACTTATGAATATAGCTTCAATGTGCATCCATTTAGCTATTAAATTTCCTAACTTATCATTATTTGTGGCCAAGTAATACTCCATTTTATTTAAAAAACACATGTCCAGTTGATGGGCATTTGGACTGTTTCCAAGATTTAGGTATTACAAACTGTGCTACTATAAACATGGCTGCACATATGTCACTGTGATATATGCTTTTCATATCACAGCAGGGAAAGAACAGAGTCAAATAAGACTTCTAATCCTAGTTTTTTGACTGGTTGCACCAGTCTCCATTTCTACCAACAGGGTTTCTTTCTTCCTCCAGCCCTGCCAGCATTTGTTATTGATTGATTTCAATAGCAGCCATTCTCTCTGAGGGATGATGAAATCTCAGTGTTCTTTTCATCTGGATCTCTTGAATGACTAGTGGTACTGAATATTTCTTCATATGTTAATTTGATTCTTTTATTTCTTCACCTGAAAAAAATGTCTATTCATTTCAGATGTCCATTTTTGAATTAGGTCTTTGAATTAGGATTCTGATTTTTTAAAAATTCTTTTCATATTCTAGATAGTAGCTTCTTGTCTGAAGAACAGCTGGTAAAAAATTTTACCACATTGTAGGTTGTCTTTTTGTTCTGTTAGTGGTTTCTCTTGGTGTGCAGAAGATAATAATTTTTAATAAGATGAGAATTAGCCTGTAATTCTCTTTCTTAGTTGGATCTTTGTCTCATTTTGGAACCCAGGTATTGCTAGCTTTCAGACATTACTCCAGGAGTATGTCTTTCCTTTCAATTTCATTAAATAGTTTGAGATGTATTGGTATTAGATCTTCCCTGAAGTTCTTGTAGAATTCAGCAGTGAATTCATGCAGACCTGGGCTTTTCTACTTGCAAGGATTTTTAAAAATTATTATTACTTCAATATATAGCCTGTATTGTATCATGCAGAGGTCTTGTATCTTCTTGATTTAGTTTTGATAATTTATATCTATCTAGGAATCTTTTGATTTCTTCTGAATTCTTCAATCAACTGGAGTAGAGTTTTGTGTAATAGTTGATAATAATCTGAATTTTATTAGTGTACATTGTGATTTCAGCTTTTTCATTTCTAATTGTATTGATTTTAGGTCTTTCTTTTCTTTTTTTCTGTAACATTGGCTAAAGATATTTTTATTTTATTTATTCTGTTGAAGAACCAGCTCTCTAATTCATTGATTCTCTGTATTTTAGTCTCTATTTCATTGATTTCTGCTCTGATCTTTATAATTTCCTTCGTAGGTCTGGATTTGGATTTTTCTTGTTTTTCTACAGCTTTGAGGTACATCATTAAGTTATTTATTTGGACTCCCTCTGCTTTTCTGATGTGGGTATTTACAACTATAAAATTCCCTCTTAGGATTACTTTTATTGTGTCCAATAAATTCTGCTATATTGTTTTGGTATTATCATTTAATACTAGGAACTATCTGATTTCTTCATTTCTTCCTTGGTTTCTTCTGTGACCCATTGATTATATAAGATTATATTGTTTAATCTCCATGTGTTTGTATTATTCTGTGGTTTCTTTTCTTTTTGTTGTTGTTGTTGTTGTTGTTGTTGTTGTTGTTGAGACAGGGTCTTGCTTTGTAGTTCAGGATGGCCCTGAGCTCACTATGTAGCCCAGGCAAGCCTGAATTCACAGCAATCCTCCTGCCTCTGCCTCCTGAGTTCTGGGATTACAGGTGTGAGTCACAACATACCCCCCTTGTTGTATATGGTTATTGGGGATCAAACCCAGACCTTGAGCTTTCAAGGAAAGTGCCAGAACAATTGAGCTAAATCTCTGGCCTTTTCTGTGGTTTCTTTTGCAGTTGAGCTCTAGTTTCACTGTGCATGTTCAGGTCATAATTTGATATTATGCGTGGCATAATTTCAATTCTTTTGCATTTACTTAAGCATGCTTTATTTGTTAGTATGTGGTCTATTTTGGGAAAAGTGCCACATACTGCTGAAAAGAATGTATTATTCCATTATTATGTGGAACACTCTGTGGATGTCTGTGGAAGTCCACTTGTTTGAAGGTTTTATTCAGCTCTTTGTGTTTTTGTTTTTGTTTTTGTTTTTTCTCAAGTTGATCTTTCTTTTGTCACAGCAGGGTACATAACTCCATTATAATTGTGTTTATGTTTATCTTATTATTTGTTCAGTAGTACTTTTTATGAATTTGGGTGTGCTATGTATGGTTCAGTGCATAAATTTGGTAACTGTTATCTCTGCCTTCTGAATTAGTCCCTTCTTGTGTATCTAGTCACCATCTTTGAGTCTTGTGAGCAGTTTTGGCTTGATGTCCATTTTGCTGAAAATAGGATAACTTTTTCTGCTTGTTTTTTGTTTTCAAGTTCTCATTACGTGGAATATAAAGATAGAAGGCGTGGTAAACTGGAGATGATAAGCCCTAAATCTGAAGTACTAACTAATGGAAGATGAAGGCAAAGAGAAAAATGTTAGATAGGTGATCCTATTGAGGAGTAAAAGGAAATTAATAGTGTTAGGTAACAGTAACATGGAAAAAAGGGACATGAAAAAGGAAAAAAAATAGCAAAATAAACTGAGAAAAATAAGAAGTAGACTAACCCCCTCCCCCCCAAAAAAACAATGAAAGAAAAAGGAAAAAGCTGAATAAACTTAAAAAAATTCCTCAGTAGTTTTGGGTGCATGGTTTCTTTTTAACTTTTATTAGTACGTGTTTGTAGTACATAATGATTACATTCACTGTAGGGAGCAAGGATATGTATATAACACATTGCAATTTTTTTCTTCTTTTCCTTTTTCCTTTCCCCTTCAAATGGATGGTTTCTTTCCAGGATTTGCAGTCTTGGACTCTAACAAGTAGAGATTATCTCCAGGGACTTCTCTTGGGACTAGCACTGTGGGCCAACTCTCTTATTTTTTTCCTCCCTGCAGATGTCAACTCTCTCAGGCTTACCTTCTTTCTCTGGGGTTGTTTACATTCAGGTTGATCATTTTGTCAGAACATCTGGGGCCCTGTGTCCTGGGGAAACAAAGCATTTATCAGGCCTGGTGCCCCAGCCAAAGGTAGAATCCATAGGTATAGAGCTGGCCAGAGTCAAACACTGCATGTGCGGATGGCTCCTTCTTCATCTTTGGGGCTGGGTGTTGTGGTCCCAAGTTTTAATTTTTGTTAGTACACATCTGCAGCAAATAATGATTACATTCATTGTGGGAAGTTTTGATGTGTCCCCACTTTTTTACACCACTAACTTCCACTATCTCCGTGACTTAATGAGGCCAAACCTTTATCAAAAACCATGATAATTTATAATACAGCATCTAACAAGGTATCTATATAAACTTTCTGATGCCTGACACATGTTAATTTCCATCATGACAGGAAATAAACCCTTCCTGGAAACTATTCTGATTAATATTCTGATGCTTTGTTTCTTAAACTATGTTTCCAGTGTAATAGCCATTAGCTAAGAAAAATATTTCAGTTTAGATTAAAAATGCATTTTGTGTCCTAATAGCCATATTTTGAGGTCTAAATTTATTCTAAACGTGGCCAGTAGTATTAGTGGGCAAGATAGATGTAGGACACATCCGTCATCTCTGCAACTTTTACTGGACAGTGTCACATAAGTGGGGAAGGCAGTGGCCTTTCTGTTAAGGCAGGAGCCATCTGTTGTTTTCATCTATGTCCACTGGGCTCCCTGACAAAAATACTCCATGAACTTGTAAGAGACAATAAAGAGTCCACAAGACAAAGGGAGAAGACTAAGGATACCTGTTTTAGAGCGTTAGATCATGTTTATTCAGGGTTATAGGATATAGTGTGTGGGATCTGTGGAAAGATACATAGGGACTATATTCTCCAATAGGGTCCAACTTTAAAATTTTAAAGCAAAACAAACAAAACTCCTATGGGCAGCAAAGTGTTTTCTACACTCCAAGAAGGTAATCTTTATACACAAAGTATGTCCATGCACCAGCAACACCACATGATTTAGGAATCACACTTTGTGTGTAGAATCTGTGTGAATTTTCCAGCAGATTTCCAAATTTCACATGATTTTCTTATTACCACGATCTCTGTCTCTCTTTGCTTCATCTTCTACACTCTGAAAGGAGATGCTAACAGTAGAATCTCTCTTCCATCAAGACTCGGAACAGCTCAACTCTTCAAGTGCAACAGCCTGAGGAAAACCAGCAAATGGAGCAGAGGTACTTTCTAAGCACAAACTGACCAGTGCACTGTCTATAATGCTTCTATGAGTCATGTAAGACTTGGCCAGACTCACTTCTTTAAACAACCCACTTTGGATTAGCTCTTTACAGCCTGCTCTAAGCATAACCAACAGGGCGCTCACTCACGCTAAACTCACAGGAAGTACTGTCTCATCCATAAATGCCAAGTCTCCAAGTCTCTTCTCATCTTAACTTTGGTTTTTCAAGTATTTTAGATGCTAGGAGAAACAGCCTCAGGCACTAAGTAAGCCTAAGATCCAGAAGATCCCCCACTAACCTTAACTCTGCAACAGGTTCTAAAATCAGAATAGTGCCTCCAAATCCATATGACTAAAAGCAGAAAGAAAATTGCCATCTATCAATGGTTCTTCAGACCGCTGTATTTGCAGAGGATTGTAGTCCCGCCTATTCTGGCAGATCAGAAGGGAGGATGGATTGAGCCTAGGAATTGGAGACCAGACTGAACAACACAATGAGACCTTGTCTCAAAATAAGAAGGATATTTTTCTCAATAGTGTCTATAAAATAGTTTAATATGCACAATTGAATTATTTTATTTCTCTACATGTAAGACACTGATTATCAAATGCAGTGCTTTTGCATATTTATAGGAAAAAGTATCAATTGTTGATTTATCACAATGTTAAATGATCTTTGATTATTACGTATTCCTGCTTGAAAGATGCAATACTGGAAAATGCATATTTCAGAATGGATCAAACGCAGCATTGAAAACCATATTGTTTACATGGTTATGCAAATGATTAAACATAAATTATATTAAATTTGCATGTATTCATAACCAGTAGCACATTCTTAAAACAGTTTAGTATTTGTTGGCTTCATGTTTCATTTTGAAATGAAGACTTCTAGTGGTCATGTTGCACAAACTTAAAAACTGATGGGTTTCCTGATTTTAAATTATCTAATTTTTATTTCTAGAAACGTAGATCATGAAATGAGATAAATCAGTTTTAAGTATCTCTGTGTAGAGACAGAAGGCATACTACCATCTTAATGTCAGACTTCTTGCCCTGTTCTATGTTCTTCTCACAGAAATTAAAATGTTGGAGGACGAGGGATTTAGCTCAGTGGTTCCGGTGTCTGCCTTGCAAGTGCGATCCCCAGTAACCACAAACACAATGTCGGATGTGGTGGCTCATGCCTGTAATCCCAGCACTTGGGAGGCAGAGGCAGGAGGATTGCTATGAGTTTGAGGCCAGCCAGAGCTACATAGTGAGTTCAGGGCCAGCCTGAACTACAAAGTGAGACCCTGTCTCAAAAACACTAAAAAAAAAAAAAAGAGGTATAAAAAATTATCTAACAAGTCTAATGCTGAATGCTAGGCTCCTACAAGATCCCACTATATCATACAACTTGATAGCTTATAAAAAGACTAGGAAATGGAGAACACATGAAAATTTGTTAAAAATGGAACTGGAAACTTCTTCCCAAAACATGCTAAAAGCTTACTGAAATTCTGATTTGCCTGGATTATTTAGAAGGGACAGTTACTCCTGGAAGCCAGAAAGTCGTCTGCTCTGAGTGTTAGTCGATTTTGTTCCGCTCTCTGACAGAGTGCTTCAGGGTGGGATCACCAGGATTCACTGCAGAGAAATTAAATGTCATTGCATTTGAGAAGAATTGCTTCAGTACATTAACTATTGGCCCCAACAAAATATTTCAAAATGTCTGATTGACAGTGAGCATCATAATACCATTCAGTCACTTCAAAATTTTTCCCGTTTCACTTTTCCATATTATCCTTTTAATCATGCTCCACTTTCTCATTTGGCTCGGGGCTGGAAAGCAGAGCTTTCTGGCCCTCTTTTTTCCTTCCTTCTGTTGTGATCCAGAGGTAAGGTGGCTAATTTGTACATCACGGGAAATAACACAGCAGTGCACACTGCTGACCCCAAACACGTGTACAGAACCACTGGCAAGTCTGGGTACTGTCCTTGAAGAATTCCAATTACTGCAGGAATAGCCATGTCTCCCAGACAAGAACCAATGACAAACAAAGCTGCAGATTTCCCACTTATGCTTGTGTACTGCTCAAGCCAAGAAATACCACTAGGAAAGGTGGTGGCCATCGAGGCCCCATACACCGAAGTCGCTATCCAGAGACAGAGTGGGCTCCTGTCAAAAAGCACCAGAAATAAAGACGAGACCAGGCTGCCGATGTTGCTCAACACGATCATGGTGCCCGGCTGCAAACATGTAGCAAAGAAGATGGCCAGGCCCCTGCAGGCTGCAAAGGTGCCCCAGAAGATGGAGTTCAAGCCGGCCGCTTCACTCTCCTCCATGCCCACGTGGGTGGTGGCAAACGAGAAGAGGTAAGAGCCATAGGTTACCTCAGCTCCGACATAGAAAAAGAAGAACACGAAAACGAGACAGAGCAGGGCCTTGTGATATTTAGCTTTTCGGGAGACCTGGGCAGACGCTGTTGATTTTTCGTGCTTTGAGTGTGATTTGAAAAACAGCGCAAACAAGAAGAGAGAAACCACAAAAATGTAAGTGCCAATAGAGGCATAAGCCCACAGCAAGTTCAGGTCATCGGGTGCTGCGAACAGAGTCTCTGGGTCGGCTTCAGGTGACCGGTTGAGGGCTGCAGGGTGGAGGATGGGCCCCGTGTGGTTTTCGGTGGGCTCGGTCTGATTTGCAGCTGACACTGTTGCTCCAAAGGCCAACTTTGCTAGAATGGGAGCCAAAAAGGCCCCCAAGGCAAAACTGAAGTGCAGGGCCTGCATGTGTGGGGCTCCTTTGTCCCCCCACAGGGCCAGGATAAGGACATTTCCACCTGCCAATGAAAGAAGGGGAAATGGCTTAAGTTAAATACAAAAATCTTTGTTAAAAAGAAAAGTTTATTATTATCAGAGAGAGGATGGTATTTTTTTTTACATGCTGTGAGCATTATAATGTTCTCAATTATTATCCACTGTACCTGAGTTAATTCTGTGTTTAAGGAATTCTAACCCACTGCTACCGAAGAACCTTGCATATAACCTTTCATTTGCATGTACAGGCTGGTAAACCACTACCTCCTGCAGCCATGCATATTATCAAGGGCTTTTTATAAAATAGGAATAGTAATAGATAGGAGTAATTCTCAAAAACATGTTTAATTGTAATTTTTTAAAATATATGCATTGAATAGGCCGAATTTTATCATCTACTATTGGCTATGTTTCCAAAGCTGTCTGTGGCGACAACTAGTGAAAAGTTCTAACTAAGGAATATTATTTATGTATAGTACAGAGGCAAATACATGTTGAAATCCTGAATACTCAGGATTCCACTGTGCCCGTTAGAGGAAACGTTTTATTTCTTTTTTTTAGGTTTTTTTGAGACAGGGTCTCGCTTTGTGGTTCAGGCTGGCCCTGAGCTCAGCCTCAAACTCACATCACAATCCTCCTGCCTCTGCCTCCCGAGTGCTGGGATTACAGGTGTGAGCCACCACGACCGGCACTGTGGTATGGGGTACTGGTTGCTGCTGGGTGTGGGTCTCCACACCCAGTATTGTTATGTGGTTACCTGGGATCGAGCCCGGGTCCCTGCGCTTGCAAGACAGGCGCCGGAACCACTGAGCTAACTCCCCGGCCCGAGGACACGTTTTAGCATCTGCACTTACACTGAGCACCTGCACGGTGAAAGGCCAGAGTGTCTTTGACTATCCGGTTTTAACACTCATATTTTCAGATAGACATGTAATCCTACCTTACAAGTTTAATGCTAAAGTAAGACTGAATAGTACATGTTCTGTGAGGTATAAATCATATTAAGTGAGAGTAGGAAGCCTAGAAAGCTGTACTAGGCAGTAATCCATATTATGGATTTACTTTATCATGTTTTTAGTGAGTTTTCAAAGCATGATGACAGAAGCTCCACTGTAGACAAACAGAAACTGTTGAGAAATAAAATACAAAAGGAAGCCAAAGACAGTGATACACACAACAGGTTCCTATGGGCTCAGACACTAGGAGTACATTTTACATGGGATGGCTGTGCATATGCTTTCACTGCCAACTAATAATTTAACTTGTTCTTCACCGTTACATTAACATTTTCTCTAATATTACAAACATGAAATTCTCTCCTGAAAAGAAAGCCTGCTCATCTGTACTGTAATTACCCCCAGGAGGGGTCCTTGCCTATATGGATACTGAAAATCAGTCATCTCCCATAGCATAAAATTCCATAGTTCAGGGCCAGGCACTTCGCTCAGTGGTTCCGGCACCTGCCTTGCAAGTGCAAGGTCTCTAGTTCAATCCCCAGTAACCACATATAACAATGCCGGGAGTGGTGGCTCACACCTGTTATCCCAGCACTTGGGGGGCAAAGGCAGGAGGATTGCTGAGTTCAAATCTGAGTTCAGGAACAGCCTGAACTAAAAAGTGAGACCCTGTCTCCAAAAACTAAAATAATAATAATAATAATAATAATAAAATGAATAAAAAATTCCATAGCTGACTTCATAGCTGGCTGCTAAAAAACTGTTGTCCTGATGGGCAAGAAGAGGAGCCACCAGAAGGGTGGTGAACCGTGAACGAATCAGGAAGTTTAAGCTTTGCCAATTATTTTTCTAGTACTAAGTCCACACTTCCATAGGTGGCACTGAAGATCCACTAACCTGTATCCAGAATCCCAAAAGCAGCTGCAAAGACAGACATCACGACAATCAGTAACGCCACTGTCTTACAAAAGGGAATGAGGTAAAGGCCGACGGTGATAGCCAGCATGGACAGACCTGAGAAGAAAAGGTGAAATTCAGCTGTTAAAAATCAGGATTCAGCCGCTGGGGGTGTGCTCAGCAGCAGAGCCTGGTGAGGGCCTGGTCTATGCAAAGAAACACAAAACAACAGCCTCCTATAGCAATATTCGTGCAGAGTTAAAGTAAAAACACCATAAAAACTCTTAAAAATGCAAAGCAAGATCCAATTAAAACTGAAAAATCATGAGAAGATGACAGTTGGTGCTTCTATAAGTAGTTACACCATCTGAATCTTCTGTAAGATTTATGGAGATTAAAAAGTATGATTGCTATTACCTAGTAATAATCAAACCATAAATTACACTACTAAGTTTTATAACAAGAAGAAACAAGCCAGAAATTATTTACCTTAAAAGTTTCACATTTGTCTTAGTTACTTTTCTTGTTGCTGAGACAAAATACTCAACACCCAAAGTTAAAGGAGGAGAGGTTTATTGTAGCTCACAGTTTGTAGAGGTTTCAGTTCATAGTTGGCTGGATCCAAGAAAAGGTGGTGTGGTAGAGGGGCATCAGGAGAGAAAAAGTTCATGGTGGGCAGAAGATGGCAAAGCATCGAAGTAGTGACACATCAGCAAGCAGTGAGCAGTGCCACTCAGTCCCTCGGGTCCTCTCCAGGCTACCCACCCTTAGCGCAAGCAGCATCCACACCCAAGAGTGGGACAGCCTTCATCTTAACATGGAACCATGAATCTACTCCCACATCACAGCCCAGTTATAACCCAAATCACAGCCCAGATTCAGCTGCCTCCAAAAAGCCCCACGCTGGAGGGGTTCCTCTAGACAGAAGCCACAACAATAGTTAAGAACCAAAAGGTATATTTATGTATCAATTAATATAAAAAGGTAGAAAGAAAATGTACTCAGTGTAGTAGTCTATACTAACACTATACTAAATAAATTCTTTTCAGGAATAAGAAGGAAAATATAAGAAATATACATTCCCAGGGAACTTTGGAAGAAATAGTAATTATTATTCAAGAGCAGTGTTATTTTCATTAGTTTTAAATGTGTTTTTATCAAATTAAATTTAAATTTTATTTTAAAATATTAATTTATTTTTTAAAAGATGTGTTAAAATGCTTTCTAGCTCTGTGTAAGGCGAGGAAGGGCATTCTAGGGTACCACTGGCAGGAGTCAGCAAGAGACTACATCAGCCCAGTCATTGTCACTAGGCCCCTTTATTTTCAATACGAAAACCACGACCCCAGCAGGCTGCAGGACTCTGTCCGATAGATTGCTATGACCTGAGCTCTGCCTCCACCTCCCCGGAGGGCTTTGGACCTTACTGTGTGACCCCGGAGCGGTGCCCTGACTGCAGTGAAGGTTGGGAAGGCTCCGGATCACACACCACCTCCAGAGCTGTTTCCAGAGGACCAGCGCAGACTCCCTCTGACTGCCAAGGCGAACGCAGAGAGCCCAGATTCCAGGGCATACCTAACATACCTATTTCGGTTGTCAGTCATTCTGTAAGCTGCTGTTTCTCAAATTTAAAG
Source organism: Petromus typicus (assembly GCA_004026965.1). Taxonomy (NCBI): domain Eukaryota; kingdom Metazoa; phylum Chordata; class Mammalia; order Rodentia; family Petromuridae; genus Petromus; species Petromus typicus. Next base: position 16,611 of record PVIR01033752.1, read on the forward strand.
CCACATTATAAATATACTTATAGTCACAAAGAAGAGAAAAATCAGTGTTTCCTTACCCAAAAGTAAAACATGACTCATATATTCAAAAAGAATGCCGCCAACCATAGAGCCACACAAGACTCCAGACGCCCGGCCCACAAAAATGAGAGAAAGATCGCTGATATTTCGGTTTACATTCGTTGCCAAATCTTGAAATGTAGGTCCCAGAACACCGGTACCCAATCCCTAAAATTTAAAAACACAAAACTTTTTTACTTACAACTTAAAATGATGTCTATGTCAGTAGTAATTTGTTTTGCTATTTTAAAAAAAAGTAGAAAAAGGGCCTACAAAGTAATGTAGGGAATTATTTTAAGTCCTACAGTCAGAAAAAACGCACAAAAGTATTATTATCACGGACTTCCACGATTTTCCTTGCATTCTTTATTCTGTAGTAGACGAAAAATTCTTCTGGATTTTGGTTGCAATTCTGTTTAGTTTTGGAACAGCTCCTTAGAGGAATGCTCTGAATTAATCATTAACAAGAGAAAACTAAACCTCTTAAAATACAATGGACCCTAGAGTTATAACCGGCCTGACATACAAACAACTTGGGTTGTGATTAGAATTTTAGTTTTAATGCACAACCAAAGTCCTGAGTTATAACCCAAATCACAGGCACTTGTGATTCCAGATGGTCTCAGACACAGACTTAAGCCTTGAAGAGTTCTGGAGGGAACGTGGCAACATCCTTTCCTGTGTGGGATCGATTCAGAAATGCTGGGCCAGTGTTGCTCTAAGGACACCAAGATCAGCCTGTGTACAGGAGAGAGACTTTGAAGGCTGTGCAGAGCAGCCTGAGCCTTTTACTAACCAACCTGAAAACAAACTGAGTTCATAAGTCAAGGGGCCACTGTAGTACATTCTGAAATATATTACAGACATGAATAACAAATTTAAATGTTAAAATTTACATTGTCAATGTATCAAAATATTCTCCTACATTGCATAGTAAAACAGCAATATTTCTGATATACATGGAATCCTCCTTTTTAACTACACGTAGCCAGTGTAGGTAAGAGAAAAACAATTTGAATGTTTCTAAATTTATCTTTTTCTCCAAAGCAAAAAACCAAGTAGGACCACTGGCTAGAAAGATTCCTTAGGGAGCCAGGGATTTAGCTCAGTGGTTCTGGAACCTGTCTTGCAAGCGCAAGGACC
>PVIR01033753.1:0-17680 GCA_004026965.1 Petromus typicus
TACTCAACTGCTCACCCTACCTGGTGAACTCATCCTATAGACCTTTTGGTTGCTAATTTATTGTCTCTTTCTAGGATATTCTTGAGAAAATTTTGAAGTACTGGTTTAATGGTCATGATGTTCTTTTGGTACTCTTTATCATGAAAATACCTTACTTCTCTATCAATTTTGAAAGATAATTTTGCAGGTTATCTCAACCTGGGTTGGAAATTGTTTTCTTTTAGGACTTGTCATACTTCACTCAAACTCTTATGATCTGTAAGATATGTGTTAAGAAGTGTGCTATAGTCTAATGAGTGTTCAATTATAAGTGCTTCATGGCTTTTCTCTAAGCACTTTTAAGATCATGTTGGCCTTCTGGAATTTTGATTATGATGCATTGTGGAGAATTTCTTTGCATCAGGGTGGGGGCATGAGTGTGTTTTCTGGGGTCAGAGTAGCACTATGCATCTGGTGTGGGCCTGCTTATTCAGTTTTGATCAAGGAATTTTTGTACTAACTTGGTTTTCCAGGAATGAAAGAAGTTGAGTGACACAGTAAAGCTAGTGACTGGAATACTCTTCTGGTTGTAGGTGGCACTAATTCTGGGATTTTTCTTTCCATGTTTTTGGGGTAAATCTTTGTCCTACCTAGACGGCCATATGCTGAAAACCAAGCCCTCAAGAAACCACCTAGCACTTCCATCCAGAGCCTCTCACCTCACACCAGAAACAGAGGAAGTGTATTTTGACCAGGGATGTTTGAAGTATGGATTCTTCTACTGGCAACATCATTGAGGGCTGAAAGGTTCTCCTGTAGATGTAGCAATGGAAAGCAGTTACTTCAACCTGTGCTACCTAGGTCTTCATGTTGCAAGGAGTAGAGGCTCATGCTACCCAAAGTTATGGCGAATTTTCATATAAGAATCCCAGAGAATTAGGCATTTAATCACATATCTGAACCTACGGGACACTGACATTGACTAAAACTAGAATAATACAGTAGAAATTGTGACTAGAGGGCCCTCAGAATGCACAGCTCTTAATGGGAGTAAGTGTGGCAAGGAGCGGGGTTTTCTGATCTTCACCTGCATACACTCCTAGTCTCAGAACTCGGGGCCCGACTCTTCTCTGCTTCTTCTTCTGCATCTTCTCATCTCTTTGATTCTCTCCAGTTAGTGACAACTGGTTTTGTCATAGTCAGAGATGGGGAGGAAGGAAGAGAGAGAAGCAGAGATAAAGAGACAGAGAAGCAGAGATAGAGAGACAGAGACAGAGGAGGAGAGAAGAATAGAAAAGAAAAGGAGAAAAGACAGTCTTTTTATTACCTAATCTCAAATGTGACACAGCGTGACTTTGGCATGACAGGTGTATATAGCACCCACACAGAGACAGAAAGGAAGGATATCCTCACAACAAGTGCAAAGAGAACACATATTTTCAACATATATTTTATTAGTCATGGGAACTAATCTTGGGTAATATGAGTGTGTTTTATACAAATGTTTTAATACCAACATATGGCGATAGCCAAGGACCAACTTGATGTCTGGCTGTCACTTTATCTCTGGAAGTACCGATATTTTCTTTCTTTCTTTTTTTTATTAGGTTTTTGGAGACAGGGTCTCGCTTTGTGGTTCAGGCTGGCCCTGAGCTCAGCCTCAAACTCACATCACAGCAATCCTCCTGCCTCTGCCTCCCGAGTGCCGGGATTACAGGCGTGAGCCACCACGCCCGGCACTGTGGTATGTGGTACTGATTGCTGCTGGGGTGAGTCTCCACGCTCAGTATTATTATGTGGTTACTGGGGATTGAACCTGGGCCCTTGTGCTTGCAAGACAGGTGCCAGAACCACTGAGCTATATCCCCAGCCCCCGTCTTTCTTGTTTTTTTGAGACAAGGTCTCATTTGGTAGTTCAAGCTAGCTTTGAACTCACTATGTAACCCAGGCTGGCCTTGAACTCATGGCAATTTTCCTGCCCTGGCTTCCTGAGTGCTGGAATTACAAGCATGCCCTACCATACCCAGCTAGTACAGGATATTTTCTGTGTATAAGTTGCCATCTGGCAACTATTTCCATCTGTTTGGATGTTTCTTTTCATAATTACATGGTCTGTGAGCCAAGAAGCTACATTTCTCAGACTTCCTTTCCTCAAAAGCTCTGGATATGGTGTAGATTTGGCTAAGAACTTATATTTGCAAGGCAGAAGGAAGTGGGGCTATCCATTCTCCAGCACCAGTGATGGCTGACTTCACAAGCGTTAGTGGATGTGTGCTTCGTGGCACTGTACTGGATCATTAGCTTTGGGAGGGAGCAGCACTGATTTCAGCAGTGACATTGGCAGCTTTCTGTACTCTGTTGAACTCTGTCTCTTGGCTTGGAGCCATATGACCAACACAAAATGTTGGCACTCTCCTGACATGCTCTTCCAGTCCGTCTACTAGTTCAGGAAGAACATAGTTCCCTGTAGTCAATTTGGTTTTGCTTGCATACTGAGGAAGGATTCTGCTTCCTGGTTTGGGAGAAATGATAATAGCTTAGTTAAATATAGGGTTAGACTGTCTCTTCAGATTCTTTCTCCACCACTTATCTGCCATGTGGCATCGGAAAAATTATGTAATCTTTTTTAAAGGTCTACATTTCTCATCTACAAATTAGCAGAAGAAAGAACAATCCTGTCAGGGATTTACGAAGATAATGCATAGAAACATTTACCATGTGCCTGATACTTATATAGTATGTATTACTATTGTTGTTGTTATTATTGCTATTACTGGAGTTGCTGCTGACATGGCCGGTGTCTTAGCCTCTTTTCTGTCACTGGGACAGAATGCCCAAGTTGAAGAAGAAGTCTCTCTAGGCTCACGGTTTCGTCGCACCACCGGCTGACTCCCAGGCAGATATGCTGGCACAGAGGCAGAGTGAAGCAAAGTGTGCTCCCCTCATGGCAGTGAGGAGGCAGAGAGAAAGAGAAGAGAGGATCCAGGACAAAAGTACACTTTTCCAGACCACACTCCCGTCAGGTTTTACCTCCTAACAGGACACTGAGCTACTGAACTCATCCATGGATGAATCCACCCCCGTATAGCACCCCATGACCCAATCATCTTCCAAACTTGGGAAACTTTTGGGGGACATTTTAGGTTTAATCCATGACAGCGGCAGAGTGGCACCTCAGGTTTCTAGAGCTCATGTGAAAGGCTCATGGGGAGCACAGAGAATCTCAAACCATGGAGCCTTCTGTGCAGGTTGGGTGTGGAAGTCGTTATTAAAACTGAGAAGGAAGTAGTGAATCGTTGGGAGTTGGCTGAAGGTTAGCCCATGAGTGTTGCTGGGGGGTAGCCAGAAAGCAGAAATGGCAGGTCAAGTAGGAAATAGGGACAGGTAGTGCTTTAGAAAGATCCTTGACAGTTGATTGTGAGATCAGCTTGAATGAATTAAGGGGAAGACCCTGGGTGTGCCTGTAGATGATTGACGTTTTAGGCAACAAACCCAAGAAGGAAGATTCATCCTGGATGTGGTGGCACCAACCTATAAGCTTGTAGCCTGGACAGAGAAAAAGGGGAAAAAAGAAAGACGTCTTTCCCTGTTGCTTCTCTGGGAAGCTCTGGTCTTTGCCATTGCCTTTAGTACTTGAATTTACAAGCTTAATTTCTTTTGCAGTTTTGAGGAAGATGGCTGGGTTTGTGTTCGTGTGGGGAAGATGGCTGTGGCTGTATTTTTCACTTGAGGTAGAGTTTGTGAACAGGTGCAAACTTTTGCTGAACGCTTCCGTTTGTGAACTGAAACATCTGTGAAGTGAGTGCTGGTGTTTTTCTCTGGTTCCTTCAGGCCCCCAGCGCAGACTCTTCAGTCTTCAGTTTGGTTTTCTGCCATGGACTTGGACAGGATACTGCAGTGACCTCCAGGCATTTGGCTCTTGACTTGAATATTTCAACCCTCTAGAGCGCAGGTTGCCATTTTGCATTCTCCCCCTGACCATTCCACGGCCATTGTAAACCTACATAGTAAGCCATTTAGGAGGGTAACACTAGAATTAATCATATCTGTTGCTCTAGTGGATCCTAACTGCTATGGTCTTGGTACCAAGAATAGATCTAGAGAAAGAGAATTGTAAGCATGAATTTCTTTAATAGGTTTAGTGGTTTCTGGAGTTGACTTTCTAATTTAATAAGACCTATAATCACCATGGTCTCTCCTGATAATGTACAGATACTGACAATTTGTGGTATGAATTGTTTAAAGTAATATGCATCATAGATCCATTTGATTATCCTAATTCATCACTTGCAAGATGCAAGGAATTTAATGATGCAAGGAATTTTAGAATGATTTTGAAAGAGTGGGAAATATAATGATGCTGGCGTATTGCTCTTAGCATCTCTAGATAAACTAGTAAAGGAAAATCATGAGCTCTAGACAACTGTAAACACTTTCAAGACTTCTCAGTATGAAGATAAATTAATTATAAAGGAATAAAACATTAAGATTCTCAGCTCCAGATACACAAATAGTCTAAAGTTTTCTCAGTTTGTCCAGAAAGAGAATGTTCCTTCCTTTAACTGGAGGCTGACACTGCAGAAACCCCAACACAAGCCCTCATAACTCAGTTGGCTGAAACACAGCCCAAGTGTAATAATGTACAGCCTTGAAGGGTATCTGCAGTGAAGGTGGGGATACTGGTTGGGAAAGAATGGGATTCCATGAATTAGGATGGAGATATTTTGGAGAATCCCAGTGAGGCTGGCAACACTGAGCTCTTTAAGTCTGATGAGATTATTTTTCCAAAGAAAGAGATTTTCCCACCCTCAATGGTAGAGGCACCCTCCTTTGCCTCCCTCCATGGTGGTGGCCTCTCCTTTGCTAACTGAGGAAACCAATCCTGTGTGGCCTGATGCATTTACCATGCAAATCAACCTAACACTCCTCAGGACTCAACTTCATCACCCACTTTTGTCTGTAGGCTTATAATCAGGCTCAAATCTCAGAAGGGTTCTAAAGGTAAGGTATGCAGTGTGACCCATAGGAGATGTGCTATACCCCCAGAGAATTTTCTCTCATAAGCAGAGGACTGGTGAACAAGTCTTGGAATATATTTTAAGGATCTGGGATAAGGGCAGTAGAAACATAAACCTGGACCAGGTTGAATATCTTGATATGACACTTTAAGTAGAGATTTTTGAATTGAATATTGCAGTGTTTGAAGATTTTCAAAAACGGTGTAAATAGGGGCTGAGGATTTAGCTCAGTTGTTCCAGCGCCTACCTTGGAAGTTCAAGGACCCAGGTTTGATCCCTGGTAACCACATACAACAGTGCCAGATGTGGAGAGTCACACCCTCCATCAATCAGAACCACGTAGTACAGTGCTGGACATGGTGGCTCATGCCTGTCATCCTAGCACTTGGGAGGCAGAGGCAGGAGAATTGCTGTGAGTTCAAGGCTGAGCTCAGGGCCAGCCTGACCTACAAAAGCGAGACTCCGTCTCAAAAAAAAAAAAAAAAAAAGATGCACGTAGTTTGACTGTTTGAAAGAAGCCCAGGTCCAAAGACAATCCACTGTTAGAGATGCCAGAGAATCTTGGTTTACTGTTGATTAGGGAAGTGGGAATGCTGGAGAGGATTTGCCAGGATAATCCTTATCCTGCACACTGGGCAGTTCTAGATAATGTACCCTTCACTAATTCCTTCAGAAACAGATTTGGGAGGGGAGCACTAGGACTCTTGAAGAGCCTTGTCATTGCTTTTCTCTGTATGTCAAACCTTATGGTGGAGACTGTAGTCACTCACTTGGTAAACTTAATTTAATTGGGCCCTAGAGTAACAGGGTCAAGTGGCAGCACTCAGTCACCGAAGACAAAGATGAGTGCACTTAGAGCAACAAGGAGCAGAAGCAAATCGATGGTGAGAATGGTCTGATGTGTACCTACGACGGCTGATTAGTCATAGTGTTCCCCAGAGTGAAATAGACAGAAAGCCTACTGAAGTTTTCCTGGATTTATATAAGTAGAAACATTCCAAGACAAAGAACAGAAACCTACCTCAAAGTGGAGCAACAGAGAACTGTGGTCCCTGAACAACCCTCTGATGTTAGCCAGTTTACAAACCTAGAACCCTTGGAAAAGTTGCACTGTCAGACTTTCTCCAGTCCTTCCCCAAAGGAACGCAAGGCCTGTAGCTAGGCAAATGTACACTGTGACATGATCAGATCTTTGAGGGACTACTGGGGACGGGTTGGACTAGGGTTGATTCCAGGTGATCTGAGAGGTCACTGTAACTTCTGTTAGGGATAGAGACCTATAGAGATCAGATCTTCAAGCAAGGTCAAGCCCTGAGATCCCAGCATCCATCCTGCAGTGATTTTCCTAGTTCCAGAATGCAGAATTAGCATAGATATATTTAGTAGTTGGCAGAATCCTTGCCATAGTCTCTAATTTGCAATGTGAGGAATATCGTGGTTGGAAAGGCCAGATTGAAACCATGAGAGTTGCCTCTCTCTGGGAAAATAACAAACTCAAACCAACATTGCATCCTTTGTTGGGACTGCAGAGATTAGTGCCACTGTTAAGGACTTCGAGGCTTCAGGGATGGTGGTTTTCACACATTCCTAATTTAGCTTTCTATTTGGCCGTGAAAGAGACAGATGGGTCTTGGAAAAGGACAGTGGATTACTGTCAGCTTAATTAAGTGCTGACTCCAATTGCAGCTGCTGTACCAGATGTGGTTTCCTTGCTTGAACAGATAAACACGTCTCCTGGTACCTGATAAACAGTTATTGATTTGGCAAAGGCTTTCTCCATACCTATCCATTAGGATCAACAGAAGCAATTTCCTTTGAGCTGACAAGGCCAGCAGTGTACCTTCATTGTCCTGTCTCAGGATCATATTATTAATACCTCCATCTCTGGGTCAGAAGTTTACAAGGATCTTCATTGTCTTTCTCTTCTACAAGATATCACATGAGTCCATTGCATTTATGACATCATGCTGATTGGGTAACAACCACTCTAGTCTTGTTAAAACATTTGTTTGGCAGAAGATGGGAAATAAATCAAAATGAAATTCAAGGTCCTTACACATCAATGAAATTTCTAGTAGTACAGTGGCGTGGGACACCCAGAGATATACTTGTTTTTTTTTTGAGACGGGGTCTCGCTTTGTAGTTCAGGCTGGCCCTGAGCTCAGCCTCAAACTCACATCACAGCAATCCTCCTGCCTCTGCCTCCCTAGTGCTGGGATTACAGGCGTGAGCCATCATGCCCGGCACTGTGGTATGTGGTACTGGTTGCTGCTGGGGTGAGTCTCCACGCCCAGTATTGTATGTGGTTGCCGAGGATCGAACCCGGGTCCTTGCACTTGCAAGACAGGTGCCGGAACCACTGAGCTATATCCCCAGCCCCAGAGATATACTTTCTAAGGTGAAGGATAAGTGGTTGTATTCGACTCCTTTTATAACCACAAAAGAGGCACCTGTGTAGCCTCTTTGGATTTTGCAGGCAACAGACTCCTCATTTAGGGGTATTCCTATGGTCCATATAGTAAGTCACTCAAAAAGCTGTTTGTTTTATGTAGGTTCAGAAGAAGAGAATATTCTGAAATAAGCCAGGCTCCTAGACAAGCTCCTGTGCTACTGGGCCTATAGGATCCAACAGATCCAACGGTACTTGAGGTGTCAGTACCACAAGGGGCTCACAGTGGAGCCACTGAGGGTATTACAGCAAGGCTCTACCATCATCTGCAAACAGCTGCTCTCCCTTTGAGAGGCAGATTTTGTCCTGCTCCTGTGCCTCAGTGGACACTGAATGCTTGACTATATGACACCAGGTTATCGTGTAATCTGAGCTTCTCGTCACGAGCTTGTTATTATCTGATCCACCAAGTTGTTCAGTTAGACGTGCATAGTGATCGTCCATTATTAAGAGGAAATGCTGTATAGGTGATCTAGCCAGAGCAGGGCCGGAGGGCACAGGTAAAGTGCCGGAGAAGTTGCCCAGATGTTCATGGCGCCTGCTATACTGACTTGAACCTCCCTCTGGTCTCACGTGGTGACAGAGAAGAAAAGGCTAGGACCTGGTTTACAAACGGTTCTGTGTCTTATGCAGTCACCACCCATAAGCGGACAACTGCAACATTATATTCCCTTTCTGGGACGTTTCTGGAGGACAGTAGTGAAGGGAGGAAATCTTCACAGAGGGCAAAACTTCATGGAATGCATCTCATCATGTTTTTGGAAGAAAAAATGACCAGATGTATGACTATATACTCATTTATAGACTACAGCCAATGGTCTGACCAAGAGTTCAAGGGACTTGGAAGGAACATTGGAATTTTGGTGGCAAAGATATTTTGGGAAGAGATGTGGATTGACATATGGGTAAAAAATATTTGTGCCCCATATAAATGCTCACAAAAGGGGACCTCAGCAGAAGAGGACTTCAGTCATTAAGTGGATAGGATGGCCTGTTTGGTGGACAGCCGTCAATCTTTTCCTCATCCACTCTTGTCATTGCCCAGTGGACTCATGAACACAGTGACCACCATGGTGACAGGTGTAGAAGTTATGCAACCTGGGCCTTTGCTCTAACAATCACCTCTCTTAGTTTGGAACTTTAGAGCTGCCTCTACAAAATGTAAATGGTAGATGTTATGAATACTTTCTTGCTTCTTTGTGCTTTAACACAGCATAGTTCCAAAAGTTAAGAGAATGTTCTAATTGCTCTTTTATCAAATAGTAACCGAAGACTCACCAGGTGGGAGAGATTCTAGGTGAGTTACTCTGTGCTGTCAGGTGTAAGAGAATGTGTGAGCATGGGGTGGGATAATTTGGTGAATGACTTTGCTTCCCAAGCTTCGTAAGATGAACACACCTCCTGTCTCACTGCCGGCTGTGAGAGATGAGCCCTGTGTCTTATTCTCAGGAGAGTCCAAGTCATTTCTATACGAAGGACCTAGGTGATCTACCTTAGTTCTTTGATTTAGAGTATCTGGGTCCTGTCTATGTCTCTCTGCATCATGAGCCAGACAGTCTTTTGAATGAGTCAGAGAAGGCTTGACCTTGCCTACACCTTGCTGAGTTTCTCGATCATCTGCAGGCACACTGATTCCATTTGTAGTGGTTTTTAAATGCTCCAACCCATGAGTGTGTGGTCATCTGGTGGATCAGAACTGGCTTCAATAGATCTGTCTCTGTTAAGGTCCCTTGGAGGAATAAATTTGATAGAAGAAAGATCATTCATATATGAGTTACTAGGTAAGCTTATAAGGGCCGTCTGCCGACTCAGGGGTGGAGAATGTAAAGTGGTCGTCCTCATGCCGTAGAGTTAGAGGACCTATCAAAAGTCAAAGGCTTGACACCCACTGCGGAGTCCAGTGTGAGTCCGTGTCAGAAAGCCATAGGGTCTGTGCTAGAGACCTGAGGAACCTGGAGATGAGTGTCCAAAGGCGCTGGCAAAACCAGAGCTCTTCTGAAGAAAAAGCAGAGAATCAGGCTTCTTCTTCTTTCCCTCTTTCTCTATCCAGGCCACATGAATATCTGTACCTGGCTCTAATAACCTTTCCATACCTAGACCTTGCTGAAAGCCTTCCCAGGAGCTCTCAGATTGAATGAATCAAGAGCTTCTTTTTAAGCCTGAGAAATAGCAGGCCGTGGTCTGTCCTTGACCCTGTGACACTGTCTCCAGCCTCAGGACATTTGCATTTGCTGTTCTCTATGGGAGATGCTTTTTCCTTTCCTTTTATCCACTTTCCTCTCATTTATCCCGCACATTTCAGCTATCACATCATCTTCTCACAAGAGTCTCCAGGTTCCCGGCCCTGACCAGATGAAATTCTGTGGTTAACACCTGTGCTTTTTTTCTTTTTCTTTTTTTTTTTTTCTGAGACAGAGTCTTGTATGTGGTTCCCGGGAATCTGAACCCGGGCCCATGCACTTGGAGGCAGGTGCTGGAATCACTGAGCTAAATCCCTGAACTACTTGTGCTTTTCTTCTGCAGCTTTTAGAACTATGGTACTGACATATTTGGGTGAATAATTAACTTTCTCTGGTGTTATAAGCAAGCTGATGTGTCCTTAGAGCCTAAAATTATGTTTGACTTATTACAGGCACTAAGTATTTTTTGAATGAATGGGTAAAGAATGGATGAATTGGAAAATAAATGAGGTTATACATATGATGCTCTTTGCACAGTATCTGCATATTGTAAACACTAACATGGCAGCTATTTTTACTTCTGTCATAATTATTAATTCTGAGTTCTTTCCCATTATTTAAAGGAAAAAGTTTTGTGTTCATTAAATCAACTCCAACACGCACACTTCCCTTCTCGGACACATGCATTGCAGTGGTGATTTTTTGCTTGCAGATCTGAGCTGTTATCTGAAGAGCCTGCCTCTCACCCTTCAGTAAGACCCAAATGTAGGCAGCTCAGCGAGACACTGAGAGCTCCTGGAAATTGGTCCCACACGGAGTACTTAGAATGTGCACTGCTATGTGACTAACATTTTCTTTTGAGGATATGTACACACCTTTTCATAAAACAAGAGTAATTTGGCAATAGTATATCAATATATCATGTTTTAGCTTTTCTTAAGAGCTGTGAAATAACAATATTCTATTTAAATGTTTTATCATGGAACATTTTACCATGTATGAAGGCAGTGCCCGCCCACAGTTTCACACCCCCCCCCCAGCTCCACCAGTGAGCAGCTCAGCCAGTCTTGTTCGCCCCCCATCTCCTACTTTCTACTCTTCTTGTTGGATTATTCTGAAGCAAAGCCTGGCATCATGTCACTTGTTCAGTAAATAATTCATTTCTGTAACTAAAAACACAACAAAAGGGAATTTAAAATTTTTTGCACTCTGGGGCCGGGGAGTTAGCTCAGTGGTTCTGGCGCCTGTTTTGCAAGTGCAAGGACCCGGGTTCGATTCCCCGGTAACCACATAACAATACTGGGCGTGGAGACTCATGCCCAGCAGCAGCCAGTACCACATACCACAGTGCTGGGCGTGGTGGCTCACGCCTGTAATCCCAGCACTCGGGAGGCAGAGGCAGGAGGATTGCTGAGATGTGAGTTTGAGGCTGAGCTGAGTGCCAGCCTGAACCACACAGCGAGACCTTGTCTCAAAAAACCTAAAAAAAAAAAAAAATTTTTTTTTGCACTCTGGAAAGTGTCTTGGTGGTTTGGGCTCAGCCTTGGGGACTTTGCAGGTGACCGGCTGGCCTGCCGTTCAGGTACACCGCCCTGTTTTCCTTCCTCCTTATGCTCCTCTTTCTGCTCCGTATGTCATGACTGTGTCTTGATTCTGGCTTTTGTCTTTACAAAGTAATCTCCTTGAAATAATGTGAAACCGCTGCTTGGAAAATAAATGACTTTGGCATCTTACGAAAGACAAATGTTCTTCACTGGTCCCGATGTTGGGTTTTTTCTTCTCACCATATTGTTTCAAAGCTAAATAAGCTCCCAGCTGCTGTATGTGTGTAGATTATAGTTCAAATCCCCTCTTGTCAGGTCTGGGAAGATCACTAAATTCAGTTGAGAAGAACTATGAAGGTCACTAAAACATTTGAAAAGACAGCAATAGGGAACAATATTTAGATAACATGTAGACTCTTTGTCTCTTTTTAAAATCAGATGGTGGGTCGGGGGCCGGGGATTTAGCTCAGTGGTTTCGGTGCCTGTCTTGCAAGCACAAGGACCCGGGTTTGATCCCCGGTAACCACATACTACACTCAGCATGGAGACTCACGCCCAGCAGCAACCAGTACCACATACCACAGTGCCGGGCGTGGTGGCTCATGCCTGTAATCCCAGCGCTCGGGAGGCAGAGGCAGGAGGATTGCTGTGATGTGAGTTTGAGGCTGAGCTCAGGGCCAGCCTAAACTACAAAGCGAGACTCTGTCTCAAAAAAAAAAAAAAAAACTAAAAAAAAAAAAAATCAGATGGTGGGAAACGTCTTGAGGTTCACTTTCTGACCTTCCTTTCTTCTTGGGGTTCTATTTGCTCTGGCAGCTCTTCTGTTTTGAGGCCTCTGGTTTCTATATCTCCTTCTACCACCTGCCTTGAAGACAGCCTTATTCTGCCCTAAAAGAACTTGCCGTTCTGAATTCAGTTTGTTTCTCCTTGAATATTTTCCCAGACTGAACTTTTTGGTCCAGAAAAACATGTGGTCCATCACCTGTACAATTCGGAGTGGGGTCTGGCAGCCCACAGCTGCAGGCTTCTTCCGAGACATGTTTCTCTAAGGACATTTGTGGGCTGTCCCCCAGCTCTTCTCCTCCTTTCACCAGTTGAACCCCGATTTTCTGTTCGGGGAGTCAGTCCTCCTCCGTGCTCAGTGAGCAGCTTGGAGCAGGATTCCTCTTCCTCTAATTCCGGACTGACAAGCATATTCCACACCCTGGCTTTTCTAATGGGCTCAGGGTGGAGTGTGACAGAGCTGCTGCGAAGCAGTGAAACAAAGGGGACAAGAGGAGACGTTTGTTGGAGCTCCTGGAAGCACAGGCTCCCTCTGCAGATTCCTGAGGGGCTGTCTTGTTCCAATAATGACTCTTCTTCCCTGGACCTGTAGAGAAGAATGGAGTCATGTAGCTCCTGCAGCCAACTGGGAACCAGGAAGGCAGAGCCTGCTCCATGATGGGGTCAAAATATGAAAACACAACGCAACATGAGAGAGACAGAGAGACAGAGAGAAAGGGACAGAGAGAGAGGCAGAGAGATAGACAGATTGAGAGAGAGCCAGAAAGAGAGAGAGAGAGAGAGAAACAGAGAGACAGAGAGACACAGAGAGACAGACACAGAGAGAGAGAGAGAGAGAGAGAGAGAGAGAGAGAGGGAGAGAGAGAGACACTAGAGAGAGAAATGGAGACAGGGACAGAGAGATCACGCATTGGTTCCAGATCAAGCTAAACCAGAACCTTCCTGAACCACTCATTCACTTACGTGAAACAGTAAATCTCTTTATAGTTTGAGCCTCTTTGAATTGTGTTTTCTCTTACTTAAGATGTAACAGAATGATTCAGAATGACCTAAATGATGAAGGTTTTTGTTTTCTGAAGATCCAGGTAAGAAATGAAGTATCAAAAATAATCTCCTTCCCTTCCTCCCTCGCTCTCTCCTTCTATCCCTCACCACACACTTACTCGTGAAGGGCAAATAGTAGTTTTTAAATGTAATAAACGTACTAAATTTCATAAGAAGGAAGAAAAGCATTTATTTTCCAAGTGTTCATAGTCTGCAAGCCACTTGCCCAGGGCAGCATCTGTTTCTTTCATGGTGACGCACAGCTATCTGGGTATTTTGCATTTCCTGTGCGTCAGCTCGCCACGTGCGCACTTCCGATCTGACTGGCATAGGAAATAGAGCCATTACTAAGCCATGTGACTTCTTAACATCTTAAGCCTCCTGAAATAAAGTTAACATTTCAAAATAATAACTTGTAAAGGCTTAGTCATTTTCCCTACAAATCCATTTTCTTTCCTAATTTTTATTTTGCCTGGCCTAATGGAGAGTTGTTTTCCTGTTTGCTTTTAAAAATCATTAATTATATTTATTTCAGAGTTCTAGTTCAAATACAGGTTTAATCATATTTACCAGGAAATTGTGAGTTTTGATTGTGCATACTTTTATTTTTTTCATTAAATAACTATATTAATTATACCTCTGGGTTGGGGTTTTAGCTCAAGTACTACTGCACCTATATTGGAAGCACAAGGATGCAAGTTTGATCCCCAATACCGCAAACAAACAAACAAACAAGCACACAAAATCTGTTCTCTTATACTCAGGATAAATAAGTGAGTGAAGAATTGTCCCTTAACATAGAGCTAAAATTCTGCTTTCCACCATCTCCAAGTCCTGAATTGCTTACCCTTCAGGATAAAAATGCAGTTCAAGGACATAGTTTCCCTGCAGTGTCTTGGGAACAAATCAGAAAAGTGAGATAAAAATAATTCCAAAGGTGCCATGCTTTCCACTTATTTTACACTCATTATTTGGAAGACCTGGAAAAGAGGCGCTTTTCTCACTTTAATGGGAAGTTTCTGCTTCAAGAAAGGTTTTTGTCTGATTGTTAAGGGCAGTGTTATTAAAGGCAAACACTTTTACATCAAACCAATTTGCTATGTTGTTGCATATTACCTATAAATAGACTGTCAGTGTAATATACTATACAAACTGTGATGCTTTTGATGATGACAGAGGAATATTAGTGAGTAAATAAAACTTCTACAAGGGCCATGAGGGAGCACCTAAAACACTGAGCTGTGAAGCCAACTATGAACAGTGTTCAAGACCCAGAACATCAGTTAATAAAGAGCAGGTGATCCTAAGAGCTGGGAAATAAGTGAGGGAGCCATGTAAACACCTTGTACTACTGTGTGGCGAGAATTTCTGTCCTCAGTACAGGGACAGGAACTCAGGCAGAGCCAGGAGGCCCACTGACTCGAAGAGACATTGCTCAGACTATAGGACAAAACAGCTGAAGTTCACAGGGCAGAGCACCAGAGAGGAGGGAGGCACTCTGGAGATCTCTAGTGAGTCCTCCCAGAGTGCTCAGGTGAGTCCTCATTTGTGCATATAGGAGAGGAAAGGACACAGGGAAGAGCACTTAGGCAACTTTTGCTTTGGTAGTGGAGGAAAGTTAGTGGTATATTCTTCTGGTCCCACCTAATAAGCCAGTTTAAGAATAAGACTCAAGGGTCAAGGATTTAGCTCAGTGATTCCAGCATCTGCCTAGTAAGCTCAAGGTCCTGAGTTTGATCCCCAGTAACCACACCACAGTGCTGCATGTGGTGACTCATGCTTGTAAGCCCAGTGCTCAGGAGCCAGAGAGAGGACTGCTGAGTCTGAGGCTGGCCTGGGCTACACAATGAGTTCCAGCCCAGTCTGACCTACGAAGGAAGACGCTGTTTCTTAAAAAAATGAGTGAGACTCAAAAGGTCCATAATTCCAATCCAAAACAAAGTTCAAGCATTTTCATAGGAACATAAAAATATCCAGTACTGAATAGGATAAAATTCACAATGCCTGGCACCCTGTTAACACTTGTTAACATACAAAGAAGGAAAATACCACCACAGTGAGGAAAAGATTCAGTGCAATAAGCCAATTCAGATCTGGTGAAGATCGAGCAGATCAAAATATCAAAACATTGGTGGTTGTTTTCCATATTCAAAAGATGAAAAAGCAAGACTGAATGATCCAGGAGATTATTCAATATAAAAAGACTCAAATCATCAGACATGGTGGCTCTTGCCTGTATCTCAACTATGCCAGAGACAGAGGCAGGAGGGTCTCGATGTCAAGGCCACGATGAGCAACTTAGCAAGATTCTGTCTTAGAGTAAACAATAAAAAGAGCTGAGGATGTAGCTTACTGGTAGTGTGCTTCTGGGTTCAATCCCTATTACCTAGGGAGTGGAAAAATCCAAATCAAATTTCTGGAAATGAAAGCCTCCACATCTGGTTTAGAAAATATATCAGATGGGATTAAAAACTACCCAGACATACAGCAGAAAGAATTAGTGACTTGGGGCCGGGAAGTTAGCTCAGTGGTTCCGGTGCCTGTCTTACAAGTGCAAGGGCCTGGGTTTGATCCCCGGTAGCCACATACCATACTGGGTGTGGAGACTCACGCCCAGCAGCAACCAGTACCGCATACCACAGTGCCGGGCGTGGTGGCTCACACCTGTAATCCCAGCACTTAGGAGGCACAGGCAGGAGGATTGTTGTGATGTGAGTTGGAGGCTGAGCTCAGGGCCAGCCTGAACCACAAAGCGAGACCCTGTCTCAAAAAAAAAAAAAAAAAAAAAAAAAAAAAAAGAATTAGTGACTTGAGAACATAGTAATGTAAACTACTCAAGAATAAACACAAAAAGGAAAAAATCATGGTTTGTATTTAGATGTTGCTTCAGAACTTCAGGTGATCACAGGTGGGGAGTGTTGAAGGTGGCTGGAACAGGAGGTATGAAGGTGGATGAAGTGTGTGATACTGGATTTAAGGGGGTAGATAATGAAAGCTCTACCCTGAGTATGGGTGGCACCAGCCAAAATCCTTAAACCTTCGCTGGAATACATGAGACAGAAAGAAGTTAGGTTTGCTGTTGCTGCCTCCTGCTTACCATGCCATGGACTGTTTCTCCTCCATGGTGCTTCTCTACCGAGCCACCCTGCCTAGGAGCCAGTCCACTATGGACTGAAACCTCTACAAACTGTGAGTTGAAATCAATTTTTCCTCCTTTAAATTTGGATGTTGAGTATTTTGTCTCAGTAGTGACAAAAGTAACTAAGACAGAAAGAAACTGGGAAAAAATGAACAAAGCCTGATTGAGCTAGAGGAAAAGTCCAAGTGAAAAATACAGGTATAATTGGAGTCCCAGGAAGTTGAGAGGGATACTTAAGGAAATAGGACAAAAATTCCCCAATGCAAAGAACACTATAACTAAAAATACCAAGAAGCAAATGCTGCATATGAGAAATATCAAAAAAATTACAAGATACGTTGTGATCCATTTTCTTACAGACAATAATAAAGAAATCCTACAAGCATTCAGAGGTAAAAGACACAGTGAGACATACTTAGTACAAAGGAACAGAGATAAGACAGAGATGACTTCTAAACCAAAGCAAGTACAAGGCAATAGAACAGCACCCTCGAGGGACCAGAGGAAAAAAGAACCGGTCAGTATGCAACTTTACATCCAATGAAATGAACTTAAAAAGCAAAAAAACTTTACAAAAGCTGAGATCGCTTGTCTTCTGTTCATCTGTACTACATGAAATGGTAAAGCAAATCTTTTAGGCAAAAGAAAAATGGCATAATGGGAATCTGGATCAACCAAATGAATAAAGTGCACCCAAGGTAAGAATTGTGTGTGAAGCATAAAATTTAGCTTTGTTTGGGGGAATGTGAAAGCACTCTTGTCATTTTAATCTCACTAAAGATAGAATGTCTTCTGTTGTTGTATGCAGTAATGAGTGTGTATCCTGCCACTCATTGTCTGAATATAACTTTATAAACTCAACTTTAGTTCCTGGGGTGTATCTTTAGAACAATGAAAGGTGTACTTCTGCTTCTTCTTTTTAAGAGACAATAAAGACTTAACTAGTCTGGACAAATAAGAGATAGGTTTTAAAAATAGCTTCTAGGCAGCACTGGATTCTCAGTGGGAAACTTAATATTGATTGATGGTAGACTATACTTTCTGAGAAGCTAGGTAATAAAAAATATATATATCTTTAGGTAAAATACATAAAATATAAAAGATAGCAGAGATTTCTTTGGTTACTTTTCTCAAAGAACATTTATGATTTCATTCCAAATTCTGTTTCTAAGTGGTTAGAACCCACTATTACTATTACTCAAAGCACAGCCTTTTAACTCTAAAAATCAAAAGGACTTTAAATTTTTAACCGAGTAAAGGGAGATTCCATCCTTTATTTTATTTATTTATTTTTTTAAGTTTTTTTTTTTTTTTTTTTTTTTTTTTTTTGAGATAGAGTCTCGCCTTGTAGTTCAGGCTGTCGCTGAGCTCAGCCTCCAACTCACATCACAGCAATCCTCCTGCCTCTGCCTCCCGAGTGCTGGGATTACAGGCGTGAGCCACCACGCCCAGCACTGTGGTATGCGTTACTGGTTGCTGCTGGGTGTGAGTCTCCATGCCCAGTATTGTATGTGGTGACTGGGGATTGAACCCAGGCTCTTGCA
>PVIR01033754.1:0-17678 GCA_004026965.1 Petromus typicus
GGATTACAGGCGTGAGCCACCACGCCCGGCACTGTGGTATGTGGTACTGGTTGCTGCTGGGTGTGGGTCTCCACACCCAGTATTGTTATGTGGTTACCGGGGAATCGAACCCGGGTCCTTGCGCTTGCAAGACAGGCACCGGAACCACTGAGCTAACTCCCCGGCCCAAGACAAAATATTTTTGATTGTTTTCTTACTCACCAATTTATACATTTTTTTAATTCTTTGTTTCTGCTAAATACAACTCAATCTTTTCCTTCAACTTGTGGAAATGAAAACTGAATTCCTTGGCAGTAATATTATCAACATAGTCTTCATGTAACTGCTTTTCTACTTGTTCACTGTATTATCAAGACTGGTTTCTGCAGGATTTGCTAAATTTTGAACTTTGTAATTTAAATTCAATCTTTTTTTTTAAAACTCCAGAACAATTTCTCTGTTCTTTGGATTACTGATTTTGGAAATTGGGAGTGAAAAATGTCTTTAAAAATGGGGCTCTTTCAACTGGAAATGTTGGTTTTATACATACTGTCTCTCAGCCTCCCCTAATGATTTTAGCAGAAAGGTTTGAAAGCAAGTGAAAAGATTGAAGTGCCTTTTACTTATGTCGTTTCAGGTGAAGAGCCTTCCAAACACAAATCACTTTCTCTGTTTTGTCTGAAGTGAACTCGATGTTGATGAAAGGGGTCATGCAGATAACTGTTGGTCCTGTACAGTGTTTTCTGGAAAATATATGGCATGTGGATAAAAATTCTACTTCTTACCTTGTGATATTTTCCTGATTTAAAACACTCTCAGTTTGTGGGCCAGTGAAATAAGTTCTTTTCTGAGTGATCAGAATTCGTGAAAATTTCAGCTAACTCACTGAAAAGACATGAGCAATGCTTGAAATGGGGTTTTAAAGCAATAGTGTGTTGAACTTTGGGAGCTAGACAACCTTAGAGTTTTCTTATATGTGTGAATAAATGTACTTTTAAAAATATATGCAAAATATATTCATTTTAACATACATTCTTACTATTCTGTCACTTGTGAATGAGCAAGTAGTGATATATCCCTGATGAGTAACTTTGACTTAAATTGTATTTCATGTTTTAACAACATGAAAAATTAGGATGGTTTTCCTTTAGAAAGATTAAAAATATTCAAGAATTCTTATCTTCCCACTTTGAAAGTGCTTGTGGATAAGTTTATCATCTGAGTATTTAGAACTGATATTCCTAATGTTTCCAGTCCTACATTTATTTATCTGTCTTTTGCTTTCTTATTGATAATGGAACTTATGATCCTAAGTTGTTTATTATGTTCTTCTGTTGAAAATAAAGAGATAAGGCCAGGGATTTAGCTCAGTGGTTCCAGTGTATTTAGCTTGCAAATACAAAGTCCTGAGTTTGATTTTCAGTACCAGAAAATTAATTAATTTTTAAAAATAAAGGGATATATGTACCACCAGAGTGGGGGTCCTAACAAAATCCTTAAGACATATTTTGAATATATTTCATGCTATTTCTGATTGAGTCTGTAGCCATTACTTTTCATAAGATACTTGCAGTTGTATGGGTGGTCTCAGTTAGTGATGGAAACAGGAAAGGTCAAAGGCTTGGATGCAATATAAGGCATGAATTTTAATCAGTAATTTCCTGCTTAAAATGGTTTCTGGCTAGTCATTTCTGAAGAATTTTCATTAAAATAGCTATAAATATATTTGAAAAGGTTAAATCCACAATAATATTGAGGACTGAGACTCTCATTTGTCAGACTTAGGAGAAAACTCTACTAAAGCCTGAAGTAGTATAACTTTATCGAAAGCCACAGACATAGGCACGATCAAGTCCCAAAGATAATTATTCTCTCATTGTTTTGCTGGGTGACTTGGTCAATTTACTTTACCTATTGGTGTCTCAGTTTACTCACCTGAAAAGGAGGCCATAATGGACTCTCCTCCACAACCTCGAGCTTTAATTGAATTAATATGTGTGTATGCACTGTTTGAAGAATTCACAGAGCACAATGAGCTACAGGAAATGTTGACCATTATTATTCAGTGGCATAATTTTACTATTTCTGCTTGACATTAGGTTTCTTTCTTTAGCTAAAAAGGGCTAAATCAACAAAATCAATGGTATAATAATAGAAAATTAAACAAGGTTGCCAAGGCCTAGGTATCTGTAACAGGCTTTATTGGGGTAAAGTAACCAGCCAGAGCTACTCTATACAATGGTGAGTAACATGGCCAAGGAGACGAACAAGGGATTGTAGGTATTCTATATAGCCTAGGGGGAAGGAGTAGGGTGCCAGAAAGTGGAAAGGCACTAACACTTCTTTAGTTGGTGGGTCTCTCCATGACAGGGTAATGACACCAAGGGTCAAAGGGGAGGAGAGTATCTCTGCCCAAAGTAGTCATTTTGGCTTCTTTCCCAGGGAGCATAAAGGGTTGTGGGAAGAAGTATGGCATTTTGATGGAGAAACACTACACTGGCTCCATTTTGAACTGGCAAACCTGTCCTACACCACATTTTCTTTGAAGCATTCACAGTCTTGCCTGCTCTCAAACGCATACAACTTAGCAGAGCTCTAATCGGCACAAGACAAAATGGACGTCATTGGTTACTGTAATTTTTTACTCAATGGGATTCTTTTGAATGTCTCTTTTCCTACTATCTCTTCAACAAACACACATGTTTTATAATACAGTAATCAGGCTATAATGAAATCTTTTTTTATGCTGTAAGGAAATAAAATTCAGAGATATAAAATGAACTGGCATCAGGATGGAGAAAGGAACTTTGAGATTGCATTATAATGATCTGCAGGGAACACATACATTTACCCTTTTTTCCTGTTACAGTGGTTGTTCAATACATTCAAATCGAACATCTTTTAAATGAGTTGGTATGCACCTATTAAATTTATCAACCAATCTATCCATTTATTAACTTTCATGTCTCTACCCTATATTTTTCATTTTTGTAATAAGGGGAAATATATTCTACTTATACAAGAGACGTTCAGTTGTAAACAAAGCATCAACTGATTAAGAAATTCAAATTCTGCTTGTCTTTCAACTATTTTGAGCTTGATTTGTACTATGAGTTCAAACACCTGTGCTCTTATTTGTGCCACCCGGACATTAATATGCATATATGTTTTTACTTATTTACTTGACATAAAATGCAGTAAGGTACAGCTTAGTAAAAAGGTTAACATAGAGGTAGAAATGTTATTCATATGTAGTATTTCATATGTAGTATTTCTTCTGGGGCTGTCCATCTTATTTACTATCTGAGTAAACTTTCACTAGATCAAAAAGATCAAAGTTCTTTTTCTCACTGACATTCTCACTTTTTCTCACTGATATTCTCTCCAGACAGTAAATTTTGTTTTTGAGAATGGATTTACTCATCCCTTCCTGTCTATGAGCCTGAAGTTATCTCAATAATACCCATGTCACAATGAGTTAGTAGCAAATTAAGCCAAGTCAGACATCAGCATTCCTTAAATATTAGGTTAGTTGGCTGGTTGTGGTTATCAGTTATTAACAGCATGACTCTTGCTTCTCTGTGCAGTGCTTTGTACTGCAGAGTTTGAAAGTCTGTGAATTGCATTTTTAAAAAAGAAATCTTAGTCAAGAGGGTTCTAGCTTAGATTTTGCCAAAAAGTGGCATTGGTGCCAGATTTCAAAAGTGGAGAGGCAGAAAACATCTTATCATTCATCAAGTATTGGAGTGCTGGCAGATAGCATTCAGAAAATGCCTCCAGGCATTTCCCTGTGAATTACTTAGTTTATTGCTGCAGGCATCTATTGTCCTTGCTAGCACTCTCAGAGTTCTGGGTAGTTTTCTGACTTGGAAGCCTAGCAACAAGTCTTGAGAACTATAAACAGCTTCTCAGACCCCGCTTTTTCAACCTTTTCATCCCTTGCTACCTTGAGTTAAATCTCTGCTTGAATAAGCCTAAATTAATGACATTAATCAAAATTAACTCACTATGAGATTCTTCAAGATACCTTAAAGTTCTTGTTTCTCATTCTTAAAATGGAAAGATGGCACTACCGGTTACGCTTTAGGGAGTCTTGATATAGCAAGAATATGTTCCTGAAATGTATTCCTTTAAAGTGAGAAATGAGGAAGAGCTTCCTACCAGTGGAATGTTCGCTGCCTAGATATGCTTATGCAAAAGTATTATTTGGATTAAACAGTCACAGTATTAAAAAAATTAATACTACTTTTAAAGATTTGATTTTGCATAAAAATATGAAGTTTTGAATTAGTTTTAAAAACCAGGAGGTCTGACAACCCTGGCATGCATCTCTGCACAGCAGCAGCTGCCTAGGCTGAGGTACAACTGCGACATCCTCATCCTGCGCTGTTGCCTTCTCAGGCGGTGTCAACTGTCATGAACTCAGACCACTGCATTTCCCCTACAGTAGAGATATTGTATTGAATTCCAGCTTCCACTAAAAGAGGGTGAACTGAAAGACAGAGAAAGTGGGCACTGTGTTTAAGAAATAGGGT
The DNA here is from genome assembly GCA_004026965.1 of Petromus typicus. NCBI lineage: Eukaryota > Metazoa > Chordata > Mammalia > Rodentia > Petromuridae > Petromus > Petromus typicus. Next base: position 4,515 of record PVIR01033754.1, read on the forward strand.
ACACTGTTTTGTGCAGTGTATTTCTCCAAACTTCCTTGCCCTTTCCTCACTCTATCACTCCTTTATTTGCCTCCTATAGGTAAGCTTTTGAGATCTCATCTTGTCTTGTCTGTAGTACTGGTTTTTCATCTTATTTGGGTCACAAAGCCTTTGAAGAATATCATAAAAACTACTGGACACTTCCCCAGAAAGAAATACAAGAACACAAACATGTAATATTCCCATCACAGGTTTCTTTGAAGTATTACATGTAGCTTAGTTTAATAAGATCCAGCACTCTAGAGCAGCGCTTCTTGTTAAAAGATCTGCCAGTAGGTCTGGCAGGTGCCTGAGATTCTGCATTTCTAACAAGCTCTTAGGTGAAGTTAATACTGTTGTTCTGAGGACCAAAAATTGAATAACAAGGTTCCAGCAGGTCTTGACTTTTCTTTGAACATTAAAAATTTCCTGGGTACATCTTTAAAAATAAAAGGCCAGTGGCCAGGCAATGGTATTTTTTTTTTTTTTTTTGAAACAGTCTCACTTTTGTAGTTCAGGCTGGCCCTGAACTCAGCCTTGAATTCACAGCAATCCTGCTGCCTCTGCCTCTCAAGTGCTGGGATTACAGGTGTGAGTCACCATGCCTGGTACTGTGGTATGTAGTTCTGATGACTGATGGGAGCAAGTCTCCATGCCCAATATTGTTTTATGTGGTTACTGGGGTTTGAACCCAGGTCCTTGCACTTGCAAGGCAGGTGCTGGACCTACTGAGCTAAATCCCCAGCCCAAGCAATGGTATTTTTAAACAATTCTCATTTGAATGGTGTGGGAACATCTGCTCTACATCTGATGTCATTTACTGAAACAAGCAGGGGCAGTCAGGCAGGGGTGCTGCAAAGTCCCAGGTCTCAGGTGCAAGTTGCAAAGGCAAGGAGTGGGCCAAATAAGAAGGTGGGATATTCCTAATGACTAACACTTTCATTTTTCTGAGACTAACTTACTGCTTTTATCTCCAGGAGAAGGAATAGCAGTAACTTAGTGCCCAAGGGAAGACTGATACCACTGGAATCACAAAGATTATGTAGTAGAAGTTATCAGCAAAGGGCTATCTATTGGTTCATTTCACAAGCAAAACCACACATTGAGGGAAAAAAGGTAATAGTATACTGGGTAGAAATGAATTTTCTAGTTATTGTTTATCATTTCCAACACAGTATTTTTTCTTATAATATAATCCTGTTCAAACTTTCCAAAAAGCCACAAAAGTGGCTGTGATAGAACTTATGTCAAGTAAAGAATTAGTTTGAAACAGTGTCCATTGCCCGCGCTGAGAGTCTATTATAATTTAGGAAATAACATGACTAGAACACAAAGACATGTGTCCCTGACATCGCTTGATCTAGGCTTCAAAGACAGAACTCAAAGCTGAACTTCAATTGGTGTCAGATCAGTGGAAAGTTCTCACGAATGATATCACAGGCAGGGTCATCAGCGCCCCTCTCCTTCACCTGGCTTGGCAGTCTCCACATGTGGGCCCTGATTAGAGGTCTCAAGCAGGAAAGACTTCTGATGCTAGATGTGCAGGAAATTTCCATTTTAAAGAGTGTAAAACATTACCTGAATCAGCTCTATCTTTAAAAATTCTATTCCTGCAGGAATAAAGGTAATTATGCACGTTTAGATATGGTTGGCTTTTATTTAAAAAAAAAAATCCTTAGTTGACACTGCCTAATCACAAGGAATTATTTCATAATTATGAAGTAATAATAGCCCTTAAACTCTAAGGTTCAAAGAAACCCTTCAATAACATTTAGCTCTTGATGCTTATGTCTACTTACTCATTGAGGTCTTAAAATAAATTCTGCAATCATATTTCTGTTAATTTCATAATTAAACTTTTCCATCATGCACTGTCAAGTTATTAGTCAGACATCATTTTTTGTTCTTTGACTTCTGAATATCTGGTAGAGCTATGAAAAAATGGACATGACATTTACACTATATCTCAAAAAACTCTGGAATATTTCTCTTTTCTGTCTGCCTCACCCTTCAGAGAGGTGGCGCGGAAGATGGGTGCCTGCTGTACAGTAACAAATTGGACTTCTGAATGACATGTGGTGAAGCCTTGAGGGACCGGCAGCTGCCAACAACCCCCTTTCTGGGCGAGGTCATCATCTCTAATACACACCATTTTTTCCACATAATAGACTTGCATCTGTCACTCAGTTGGGAAGGATACAGAAAATACTTCTGTTGCCATCTTGCCTGTTTTTTTTTTGTGTGTGTGATTTTTCTCTTTTATCCCACCCCAGAGAACAGGTGTTCTGGCATCCACGAAGGTCGATTTTACATTGTTTTGGCTTTCAAGGACTGTTTTAAACATTCCTGCTGATGATTTAGCATAAATTGTTCTTGTAATTAGCGTGGTTAATGAACTCCCCACCTATCTTTTAGTAGGCAATTAGGAAGCTGGTGTATATTATTAGCAGGTACTGTATAAAGATGAGAGGAGGGCTGGTGATTATGAATTCCATCCTCATGTCTCCAAGACCAAATCCCAAACGGTTTAATCATCATCAATGTCAACCTTTGCCATATCTTCATTCTACATGCCATATATTATAATGCTGCATTTACATTCCATTTTGACTTTGATATTTGCTCCTTCAGAATAGAGGTGCCCTGATTAGACAAGGCAACTGGCGGTTGAAAGAGATGTTTTTAAAATAGGCAATGTACCATTGTCAATGTCCTACTAGAAGTTCTATCTTTTCCTGTGTGTTTGGTAAAATCTTTTATTTTGTTGGAAATAGATACAACTAGAAAAAACTAATCTATGGCTCCCAAACCCCTACAAAAAATTAAAAAAGTAAAAGAAGTCCATCCTTTTTCACAAGGGTAAACAAGGAGGAGGAGTTCTATTCATGCAGAATGTGAAGCGACTGAGTATTTCAAATGTATAAACACACTGTGCATGGATTTGCTTATATTGAAAAATCCTGCGTCAGGAATTTCATATTAATTATTGCCTTCCATTTTATATTCCTTTGCTCTGGTTAATTCATGTCAACTACTGTTGAAATTATATCAGGCAGTCATAGATGCCAAGAATTTTTCTCTGAAGCAACCAACCTTTGATTTTTCAAGTGTTTATTAGTCATCTACAAGGTGTAAGTGACTGTAATAGCAGATTGAAAATAAAAAGAGAGTGGCAAAGTGTATGAATGAGCAGAATGGTTGGCTTGTCTCGAGTTAGAAGAAACACTTTTATATAAAATTTGCAGAAGGGTAGTAGGTAGCTTTTACAGGTACAGTCACTTGATCTCTATAGCATACAGTAATTGACACAAAATATAAATAAATTTAATATCTAGTCTTGCCTTCAGTTTATCATAATTCTAGTTAGGAAAATTGGGTGATAGTGTATGAAAACTTTAAGAGCCATATTTAAATATGAATTTAAGATATAATGGTAAGAGGAATAGTTTTAAGAGAATGGGTGATTGCTTGCTCAATGATACTGTACACATTTAATATTATGGATTCTAAGAGCAAGACTTACATAGTGATGTTCTTTTGAACCATGATAGTGAAACAATAAAAATACAATAACTGTTCATGTGAAAGTATAATTCTGTGCTGGGCGCTTGGTCTCTGCTGTTTCTCTGAGGACCAGGAGATGACTCCCTTGTCTTGTGTTCTTTTAGATTTCAGAGACCAGAGGAAGAGCTGACTCATTCTCTACTGTAGGCCTGCCCCATCATTGCCAGAGAGCTGGGAGAGGGAGATCTACTCATCTGCTTCCTTGATGTCTATGACTATAGACATGTATCTAAAGAACAGTAGTCATGTTTTGACCAGACACAGGTAGTAGAAGAGGAAGATGGAAATAAGGAAATACAGTGAGTGACAAGAATTCTTATAAATTCTACAGAGAGCATTGTTATTTATAGTGCTTTTATGTATATAAAATATCTACTGATTCTACTGTGCCTGCCCAAGTCAGAGAACTAAGATCTTTTGTGAAGGGAGCCACAGAATTGTATTCTATCCATTTAGGGTCAGCCCATGAATGCTAGTAAGCAAAAGACAAGAGTCCATTACCTATGGATCTGAGTAACTTACATTTTCTGAACCTCAGCTTCTCCTTTAGAATGGACGGCTCATGATTTTGTGAATACCAAATGAGGTGATAAATGTAAAAAATGTTTGAAAGCTGGAAAGTGCAACAAAAATGTAGAAACAAAGATTTACCAAGAGAAATATTTCTGTAATCTCTTAGGATACTATAAATTGAAATTCACAAGATCTGAAAATAGTGTCTCAAACTCACCACTTTTGAATCTCACTGCACATTCTCAGATACCTCTGAATATAGACTATAAAGGGAAAGCATGCTGGTAGGTTCTATCAATTGATTTTTCATACTGATTGGAAGAACAATTTTTTCTGCCTTTATCAGTTACTAAATAGAAAGCAGTTGCAGAAGTACTCCATATTCTTCAGTGGACCCACCACGGTGGATATTTGAAAAAATGAGCAGAGTGAAAATTAAATGAGATGTCTGGAGACAGGCAGACCTACTTTAAGCATTTCCTGGAAAGGGGAGATGTCCATAGGAGCTTCCCTGAAACCCTCTCTCTGTGTGATTCCCTGAGAACATCCTAAAATTATCCCCTTGTGCATTCCCCCCCCAACTTTACATTTTTTCTTGGCCTGGGTGAGAAGAACAAAAGAGAAGTGCACTCTTAACATTTATATTCCTTCTTTGGAATGGCTTCGTTGTTTCATTTCCAGCAGATTTGTACTGTCTACTAGAGGAGTCTTTCTGTAAGCCAGCTGCCTCCTCTGAGGTGCTTGCAGGGAAGATGAGCCTTAAATGACAGCTTCAGAATGATCTTTTTCATGTCAAGACCCTGGAAGAGAAGCTGGCTGTCAAATGATACCGTCCCTCCAGCAGTTTCCTGAGGATGACATGAGCGGCCTCCAGTCCACTGATGGCAGCTTATTTTCTTTCTTTGTTTGGTATGTGTATGTGGTGTCTCACTGTGGTCAGATGCTTGGTCTCTTTGTTGGAACCTTACACATGATGAAACATTACTGTCTGGTGAAGTTGCTTCTGTGAGTTTTGTCCCCAGTAACAAAAAGAAAAGACATCAAACTCCCCCTTTGTAGAGACCTGAGAAGTTCTAGGAACTGGCAGGTTCCCAATTTCAATTTTTGTTCTAATTATATATTGAAAACAATTCATAGAATTTAATGTCTACTTTGAGATACTTTAATCTTAGTTTCATCCATTAATTTGTCAAGACCATGTTGAGAGAGAAATTTGAAAGTAAGTTCACTCTATCTGGAAAACCCTTTCAAAGCCTCAAAGAAAAATCTACCTTTGTCACATATTCACTTTATCCAAATTACCTGAAAACAGAGGCCCCTATACATGTGTAAACCTGAACAACTGTTCTTATTTCTCATAGGAACAAGTCAATCTGGATGCAGTCTTGACCCTTTTATGCAGTTAATAACTTCCATGCCCTACAGCAGTTATTTGTGTAATGTTCTGAAACATGACCCTGGTAGGTCTCAGTTTGCCCATCTATAAAATGATAATTCTGGGACTGGACATTAAAGGTTCTTTTTGGATTTTTTATTTTCTTTGATTTTTAAAATGTATTTTATTAAAGATATTAGGTAATTAAATGATATTATTATTTATTCAGTCTACATTTCCTAACATTAATATCTGAAATTAGTAATTAAGCATACATTATTCTCAGATTTCACTATAGAAAACTTCCAAAGCTTAACTCCTGTATAGATGGAAGTATGAATATCTGTACGTAGGAATAAATTAGAATAATATGCATCTACCTTGGGAAGAAAACTCCAATGTTCTCTTCAGTCTTTGATTTTGAATGCCTTATCTCTGCTTACCTCCTCTTCCCCCAAACTGTGTCTGCACATTCTTTACATCCATACTCTTCAAGGCAAAGACAGGTAATGGGTGCACATCACTGACTGAATTAAATGGCTGGAGGTCCAAACCATGCATTTCTATGTGAGCAGATGACCTTTGACAGAAGATCAGCTCTGCCTAAGGAGGACTTGTAAGAAGAGGAACCTGAAAATGGGAGACCCTCTCACCTCACTTCCCCGGAGGCTTTTATGGAACAAAACCATGAGGTAAGGTGGGCTCAAAGTGGGGCCAACCAATAAGATTGGGAAAGTAAACAAAACTAAGAACAACCAATAAGATTAATATTGCTGAAAGGGGAACCCAATGGGAAAGCAAGTCACATAGCAAGCATACGCGGATTTTGAGCTGGGGATCTTTCCAGAGTCAACAGAGCAATGCAGTTCTTGTAATGACAAAGCATTTTCAGCTCTATCATACATACCTTTTTTACTCGTAGAGAAAATATGGCAATGTGACAGCCTGATTGTTTTCTGCCACTACAACTGGGCTTCACTAGCACCATCAAAAGTCACACTTTAAAATGGGGTAGAAATGAAATGCATGAGCTTGATATTGGCATTTTCCTAACTTCCGGCCTTTCTCCCAGCACTGTCAAAATCTGTGAGCTTCTGTGCTTTTGCTTTTCAAAATAGCAGCTTGTGATGTGATGTGGACCTGATGTGTGAAAGACGGTCTATGTTTCTGGGTAAGTTTGTGTTCTTATATAGAAACAGGTCATGTATTGGTAGGAAATCCTTTTTGCTGTGGAATGCAAGCAGAGTCCGAGGGCAGAGGACAAAATCAAAACAGAACCCTCTGTTGTTTTTCTTTTCCCTCTGTCATTTTTGGAAATTTCTCTTATCACTTTGAACATGTTACTTTGTAGAGTTGTTTCGGCAAATCCCCACCGTTAGACAAGCCCACTGACTTCCATCTAATAGGGTCATATTTGTGTGGCTAGAAGGGCTGCTGACTGGCTTCATCCCCCAGGAAGTAACTCATGGCTTGTTCTGGCAGGGACATTATAAGCTCACAAGCTTTATCAAATCTGTGAAACCAAGTGTGATTTACAGCTATAGTTGGGGCAAAGAAACATCCCGCAGTTGGATTCTAAAGTCAGAAGCTTCCTCCCTGACGAGGTAGAGGGAATTTGAGTCAGAAGCCAACAAATAAGACCAATTTCAGCTTATCTTGAAGATTTCCAGACGTATTCATAAATTGGACAGGAGTGCTATCACAGAGAAACACTTTGAAATGATAAAAAAGTAAACACCCGAAGTGAGCCCTAGATGAGGATACCTTGCAGCTGGCGAGGTTCAGTGCATAGAGCTATGGTGACAATACAGTGCAGTGCGGTGTCCTCTCTCCTTATTGTTTAAACCACCTCTGGAAATGAGCACGAGGGAGAATCATTCCATCACAAATGTGTTTTAAAAGTTAAAAAAAAAGGTGCTTTAAAAATTTAAACTGAGAGAAAGAGAGGACGAACGAGGAAGTAATGAAGTTTCTTTCTTTTTTTTTTTTTTTCCACCTACAAAATGTCAGGAGAACAAAACTGACATAAATTCTATTTTGATTATTTTTCTGATTAGTAAATGATGGAGAAATAGGAAGGATTCTTTTCTTTTTGGCGGCTGATGATAAGGTAGTGTCACCTGTACTAATAGCAAAATTAAGTAGGGATGAGTGGAAGACAAGTGGAATTTTCAGTGATTACCTTGTTTGATAGTTTGACAGTATTATGGAGAAACTGTTCGAATCACCCTGACACAGAATTTTTAAAATTCCAGAGAAAGTGATAGATTTATCTTAATTTTTAAATACCACAAAACTTTACTACTTTCACACTCCAAGAAGCCCAAGTTCTAAAAGCATATTTATAAAAAAAGGAATTGTATAAAGAATTAATTCACTCACACTTTCATTTACATGTGTTTGTTGATAAAACTTCTGACAAACTTGTAACAAGATAATCAGTGTTGCCCTGCAGAATTAAAATAATTCCAACCTAAAGCAATTTGTATCTGAAAACCTGTACAGTCTTATCAAGAGGAAAATGTGTGTGCACATGTGTACATGTTTTTATGTTTTTGAAATGCCAAATATAACCAGAGAAACCTTTTTGGCACCCTCAAAGATATCTAAGAGGCTTAAAAGCCGTGCTGCCAAACAGTGAACAATCTCAACTAATCCCAGAATGAATAATCCGTTTCAAAATAGTTCTAAATAAAGCATTTGAAAATAAGGAATGAATAACTGTAGCACAAAACAGTTTCTCAGTGTGTTGTATGGAAAAATCTTCCTCTTTGTGTATGTGTGTTACTGGGCCTTCACAGTAAATTTTTCAAAAAATTTTGTATCTGTATTTTTTTTTTTTTTAAATTTTCACTGAGTTGCTAGTTTGCCCAGGGTGTCTTCACACTTGGGACCCTGCTGCCTCAGCTTCCTATCGTGCTGGGATGAGGTGTGTACATCACCACCTCCAGTTGATATCTTCATTTCTCTTCATGGAGGCTCTTTCCTGTTATGAGGCAAGCAAGGGAAAGACAAAGGTAATTTTCCACCAGGAATGCAGAGACATTTCAGACAAAAATAACAATGAAGGTGTCTTTTCTATGTAGAAGAGTAAAAAGAACTATCCTCAACTTTAGAATCTTAGACTTTTTCTTCTTTTGGTTTTAAAGTGTTGAATAAAACTCTTGGAAAGGCAGAGGTGACCTCCATCTAGCCGAATCCCTGTAGGTTTCCTTGGTGCCTTGTGTGTCAGTGTGTGCTGAGGGTGACGGAGACAGGAGCACCAGAGAGGTTGCCACATGAGGACAGACAGCAGACACATCTCCAGAGCTGACTCATCCCGAGCCACAGCTTTGGAGGTGAGAGGGCAAAGCTTTTTCCTCTTGACATTTTAATTTCCACCTCTCCCACGGAATCTTGCCATATTTTTAAATGGGTGCAACACCTAGTACTTAATTTCTGCATTTAAGTAAAGCAGATATGACAAAACAATAAAAGCTACATAAGGTTTAGGTCGGCAAATTGCCACTTCTTGAACTTTGGAATTTGCATGTAAGTTGGGAGTTTGCTAATTAACTCTGTGCACAGGCCCAGAAATAGACTCACGAATATTGTTTCTTGTCACTAAAGATGTGTTTTCAATACGCCAAACCAAATGTGCCTTTAGATGATATACCCAAGGTAACAAATACTGTGTATCACAATATTTTAGATTCTTGGTCTCACTTCTTTTCATTATTTGGCCCAGTTGTCCTAAGAATATTTTCTATGAGTAGTTGGCAGCTGTGTAGGTTAACAAAAGAGAATACTTGCTGTAACCTGTACAATCCTCCTGGTGGAAAACTGGCCAACAGTGTATACTGACTGGAGATGAAACTTTAGATCTTTGGGATATTGGATATATATGGAATCGTAGAACCATCGGTTAGCAATTTAATATTAAGTATAAGCTACTGAAACAAAAACACACAATACAGAAGCTTGGTCACATCAGACTATTTCTCACTTCAGAGTTTAGAGGTAAACAATCAAAACTGTTAGGAAACCACTGGCAGTCACTGGGAAAGCTAGCTTCCTTGCCTCCAGGTGTGGCTCTGTCATCCTCTAGTACGCTGTTTATGTCTCTTTAATTGAAATCAAGTCACAGCCATATCCAGATGCTGTCCAGTAGAAGGTGATAGAAGAAGAAAACTAGAAAAGGCAGTTTCCCTTTTTAGGTGGTCATCCAGCACCTGTTCAAGCATGTGTGACCATACCCAACTGGGTGGAACCCTGTCACATGGACAGGCACTGCTGAAGGTAGTGCAGGCTGCCCAGAACCCCAAGAAACAAGTCCACTTCTCACTCCAATTGACTGATAAATTTACAAGAGTGGTAAATCATGCTGGATATTCTGGGGAAATTCCTTGACTTGTTATATACCTTCATTTCTACAGATTTAATAAAAAATTAATAAATTGTTTTAAAGTGAAGCCATTTAAGTAAATTAAAAGACTTTTTTCTGATCTATGACTATATGAATTAGTGCAACATTCATTTAACTTATCATACAATGGTTCTTTTTAGTATCTATTTATTTTCAAAAATAAAATAGAACAAGCCCATATGAAATTTGTCCTTGTAACTAATGAATCTGAATTATCTTCATGACTATGGGAAGTGATTTACTGATTAGTTTAGAGATTACTACTTACTGTAAACCTTCTATTAGCCTGTTATTGTCATACATACAAGGGGAGACAAAAAGCTAAGAAATTACGTATATCTCAAAGTTCAGTGTGGGTAAAGTTCCTTGGTCTGATTTTCTGAAATATAAAATTTGAGTATAAAACTTTCCATTTTGATCTCCCTTTTATTTCCACTTTATTCGGCATTCCTAAATCTTCAGTTTTATGAGAGTGAGAGAAATTGATAGCTGGGGACCTCCCAGTTCCCTAATGAGCTCAGTGAATGTTTTATGGTCCCCACTATGCACCAGGTAACTTTAGGGTCTGTTGAAACATTGGTGAAGCTAGTGTTTTCAGTGCTTCATTTCTTGGTGAGTATAAGGCTGAGGAGCACAACTCAGAGATGAGAATGGAAGAAGTTCATTAGTTGGAGCTTGTAAGGAGAGCCCTGGAAATAATTCTAAAGCAGCACCTGCACTCAATAAAGAAAGCAAGGGATTTTTATTGGTAAACTCATACGTATTCATATTGTAATCACACATATTTTCATCACACATATCGTCATCATACATAGAGATGGGCCTACTACTGAGCATGCTCAATTCTAGGTCATGCCTCATACAATTTGTCTGAACAATGGCAAATAGGATGGCCTTGAGTGGAAAATTTGATATTATTATGAACAAAGATTATTCTAGATCTTCTAAAATGGGTAGGTTAGATTGATATCATGATCTTGTCTGGTTCTTTTGAGTTTCTAAAGAAGATCTTATTGAAACACAGAACTCTGAATAGCTATAAACATTTAAAGGGACAGCAGATCCCCTTCCAGTCCCTGAGCCTGAGTGACTGTCTCAAAAAATACTCACTTAGTCATTAACTGTAGTGCCTGTCTTTATAACACTTACGTTCTATGTCAATGATCCCAATCATGAAATTTGGGTTCATTTATGCTTTCTCATTGAGCAGCTATAGACATGGTTTCACTCTAAAATTTTTGGTGTTAAACTGGGGACCTCATCCTGAATGCTTTACAGAAAACATGCTGGCTCAGCTAGAAAAGAAGCAGCGGCTCAGAAGTGTAAGGGAAGCTTTCCAGAACCGGTCTTGTGATCTGAATTCAGGAATGTAGAGTAGATCTTAAATTACTGTCCTTCAGAATCTCTCAGAAACTTCACATTTGATTTTCATGGGCTCATGTATACGAAAAAGCATCAATTAGAGAACTATTTTTGCCTGCAATCTGATTCATTTCAGAATTTCTTCTGAAACAAGAGTCTCACTATGCAGTCCATGCTGGCCTAGAATTACCTTTGTAGCTCAGATTGTTCTCTAATTTGTGATTTTACTCTGCAGCCTCTTGAATACTGGAACTACAGGAGTGCATGATCATAGTGAACAAATATGCATGCACACACTGTTTATTTTATTGCATTGTTGGCCATTAAGCCTAGGATCTAATGCATTCAAAATGGGAGCTCTACAACTAAGCTACAATGGCTTGTCAACATTTTTCAAACCTGCTTCTTGTCATGCATGCTTAGTGGTTGGTCTACTAGGCTTTACTGATGAGAAGTTGAGGGCTGGCCTAGTGTTTTGTAACTGTAATTATCTGCCACTGGCTGTCCCACAGTATTCCTCAGTCTGACCCCATCTCTAGATTTAACTCTCAAGTAAATTCTAACATATTTTTTCCTATAAATTAAGTAGATAGAGTTCTTAGTTCTCTATCATCAACATATTTCTTGGTTTTGAATTAAACTTAAAAGCACTTTTAACTTCCTATTTATGCAAAGGACAGTGCATTTTAAATGCATCCATATATATTATTTTTTAAAAGTGCCTCAAATTAATTTCACTGTGGTTCAATGTGTTTGAAAAAACATGAGGCATTCATCCGTCATTTGAAGCCCTTTGTCCTGCTGGAGATCTGATCAATTTAAGGACATTCACTTGTTTCTCTGTGCACGGAGAGTATGAACTTTTCATTGCATTTTAATTCATGTTTTTCCCTTTTATTGTCACATTACCTGTCAAATGTGAACTTTGTATCCAAAGGTTCTTTTTCCTTATTTAGAACTATGAATGGTTTGTTGGCTATTTTCCTTTCTTCTCACATTCTTTCCCTTGCCCCAAAATTATATGAAAACGGCATTTTGACTTCGTCTCTTTTATAAAAGATACAGGGCCAAACTGAGAGAAAAAGAGAATCTCCTTTCCAAAGCCTGTTTTAGAGACCACTGAAAATATATAGAATCTATTTGCGTGGCTTTGTACACCCAAATTTGAACATCAGTCTGAAGTTAAAGCTGTCTCTAAGGACTGATGACATTTGATCTGCGTAGCAGCGATGGTACTTAGTTGAAGTTGTTCTTTCTATACAGTTTCAAAGCTAGAAGCTCAGAAAATCCATTAAAGCCAGAGTTAGAGCAGAAATAAAGGTGATGACATAGCCATTTGAGGTGAGAAAGGTGAGTTTCTTCAGAGGGTTTCAAGAAAGTGCATAATGAAGACAATTTTGGAGCCATGCCTCTGTGCTACTCCCAGCTGCCTAACTCAGATCTCCCTGAGCAACCCAAGGATTAAATGCAGTGTGACCTGATTAAACCCTTACAATGCTCATTCTAACCCTGCTCCATCTCTGGTATGAACACCTCTTTTTTAATGTTGCCCTCATTTCATGGGTCTGATTGAACCTTGTTAATATTAGTACTAAGTTTCACGGTACCATTCAGAAAGGATGCTGAGCAGCTACATGCACTGCTTTTCCTTTTGCAGAGCACAACACAGAAAGAGAGAAAATATTCCTTGCCATGGTCCTGTAATGGAGAGGGACTTGGAGCTATTTGTGGCATCAGTGAAAAAAGTTACCTGTTAATTTCAACTAGAACTCATTGAGCAATGTATTTTTTCCCTTGGCTCCCAGCCATCTTGTCAGTTTTAGCTGAGCAAAATTTCTAAGCATCCCCAGCAGCCTACATAATCCATCAGGTCTGGCATCTAGACTGCTCTATGCTAAGCACAGCGATATCTTCTATTTTATCTTTT
>PVIR01033755.1:0-17666 GCA_004026965.1 Petromus typicus
CTTGGACTTTAAAGCAATGCTAAACTGCTAGGACTTCTGTAACTCAGCGATGGACCAAATGGCTTTTACATAAGAGGATGTGTATAAGTTGTGGTGGGACCAGTGGTAGAATGTTATGGCTCTTGTCCAGATGTCCCTCCAAAGCCTCTGGTAGGCTTTTTCAGAAGAAGCTCACTGTAGAGTTTGTGAATGATTTGTGGTGTAATACTAAGATGAAGGGTGTGAGTACTACCTACTCTAAATAGCTTCAGTCAGATATAAGTGATAGAGTTGTGGTTTCCCTTTACTTTGCTACCTTCTTCCCACCATGAACTATTTCTCCTTTGCAATCCCTGCATTGAAGCCATCTAATTATGAACTGAAACTTCTATAACTAAACAAAGCACACTTCCTTTGTCTTTGAGTACTGTGTATTTTGTCTCATCAATGAGGACAGTAATTAACACATGATGAAATAAGAAATGGTGCAGTTTTCTCTGATAGGAAACACAGAAAGCCAAAAGAATTCAAGTATGAAATATACTAGACCTCAACGTATTGCATTTATTGCTATTGAGTTTGAGGTGCATTGTGCACACCCAGTTAGAGATTTTTATGGCTTGTACTGGGGCAACTGGCCTAATCTTATGTTTTCCAAAATTATTTTTCTTAAATGGGCCCAAAGAGTTACTCTGTGTTGAATTTGAATGACAGAATAACACTTTGGTTACATCTCCTTTTTTTTTTCATATTCAGAAGGATAACATAGATCATGAAATACGTTTGCCCTGTGCATATGTAATCATGTTGCTAAACCAAGTTGCTAATGTGAGGAAGTAGTTCACTCTGAAATGCAAGGACTTTAAAGAAAAAGCAAGTTTCTAGTACTAGTATAGTTTTCACTGGTTGTGTTATAAATGATGGATTTATAGTGGGCAAGAAGCATATTCTAAAAATGTGTCAAGGAATTTCAAGTATAATTAAAGCAAACCTTTGGCCAATAATGGATAACAGATATAACTGCACACAGTTCCCATTGGTCCTGCATCCCGACAGGTACTGGCAGTGCTTTCAAGAGGGTACAGACTATGATCTGCTACAGTTTTAATGGGCGTGTTAAAAATAGCCCTATGCCAGACACATGCCATCCATCAGAATTAAGTGGATCATTCAGCACCTGCTTCCTGTATGCTGTCTTCTTTTACCTCATGTGCTTTTCCAGATACTGATGGCTCTTTGGCCCTTGCCTGTAAGTATAACAGTAATCTCTGCCCAGAAAATCAGTAATGATCCCTGGAACACAAAATGTGAGCCAGGCATATATTTATCATTGAAAGATTCAGGTTCCATTACTAAAAATAGCTATCATACATTAAGTCTCCACTCTGTGCCAAGACTTTATATGAGGTCCATTCTATACCTTATCTCATTTAATCCTTGCCACATTTTTATAAGCAAGGGATAATATTATTTCCATTCTGAAGTTACTTCAAAAATTAACTAAATTTTTCACCTCAGTGGCAGAACAATGGTCAATGATATTTCACCTAGTGTCATGGTTGACTTTAATACTATATTATATTCCTTCCATGATCTTGTAGAATATTAGAAAAAGTTTTTCCTTACATAATTTTGTGTTATGTAGATGATTGTCTGGAAATTTATCTATAGTAGATTTACCAGTTTAAGGCTTAAAGAAAGAGCAGAACTTGCAATAACTGTTGTGATGATTCAGAAATAATTTCAAAGATTCAAAATAGAAATATTAGATATATCTTTAGCTTGATTTATCCCATTCTAGTAGAGTCATAAGTGAAATATAAGTAGGCAAATAAAAAGCAGATTCCAATATAATAATGTTAGACTTCAAAATGAAGCAAAAATGCTTTACATCATGGGAAGTGGCCTCTGGCACATCTCTGTAGACCGATCATTTCTCGTTTTTCTTCTATTTTTCTGGGGGTTAAAGGACATGTGTTAGTGGAATTAGACTTAATTATAATGGAAAACTACAGCTTGTCTTATAGGGAGACTTGAGTACTTCTCAATGGATCATTGAAAGCCAAATGTTCTTCCACGTCCATGAAGGATTTATACCCTGTTGTGATTAAAAACAGATTAAATATTTTAAAATATTAAGAAATTTCAAGTAATCAGACACATACATTTTTTGAAATGTTTACAAAAATAAGTGTGACATCATTAATTAAAATTCAATAAAATATAAACATTTCATATATTTTCATGGATAGGATAGCATTAAAAATTAAAATCAAAAATGGCTTAGTCTTTTAAAACTAAAATAATTTATTTTCTTAAATAAATTAAAACAAACTACAGATTAATGTAAAATGAACTTTATTGCACCATATCAAAATAATCCTGTAAATAAATTATTACAAAATTAACTGCATTTTAAAGCATAATAAGGTGAAATTTACACTCACCTCAGGAAGCTTGCAAAAGGACAGAAAAATTAAGAATCTACATCAACATATTTCATGGACACCTTCTCAAGTAGAGTAGGACTTAGCATATTTCCTTCTTATGCTATTAACAGTCCTAAGAACAAGCAAAAATAAGGTAGTTATTTGCTGTTGAAAGATAAGACAGTGAACCAACTAAAATAGTTTTTTTAATCAAGACTAACAACTTGTTCATCAATTCTCATTCCAACACTACTGCTTCAGAGAGACCTATCAATCCAAAACTATTTACTGTGTCCTGCCAAATCCTAGTTTTCTCCTGGCCAAAAGGCTTTCTTTAAAATCACCCAGTCCAGGCACTGAAACCTAATGATCTCACTTATGACTCCTATTCCTTCACTCTTGTCTTAGATAATTATAGTTTTTCTACTATTCTAATAATATATTTTTATTCCTTTGGATTTCAAGTATTAGGGAAAATATTCAGTATCTATCTCTTTTAAAACGTAAATCTTTGCTGGTACATTATGAATACACATCATCATCACATTCAACATTAAGAATTTGTACCAGAATCTGACATGACTCGATTCTCATTTTTTCACCTTTCCACCTGCCCTGCAACCCCCATTCCCTATATACATAATTTTCTTTTCTTTTTTCTTTATTACTGTCACATTCTTTTTCTTTGTGAGTTTTGTTTACATGAAAAACCCCAGTTCTACTCATTTTCATGCAAATGACATAATTTCAATGAAGTTTTACTTTTATCCACTTCATCTTTGGCTGATTGCAGTGGCATTAGGCCAGGAGTACATCATATCAACAGGCCAATTACAACAGTGTAACCTTGGTCCCGCATCCAATGTACTGTATCATTTGGTGTTACAGGCAGATAAGTAGATAGAAATTGGTAAGCAGTCAGACAAGGTTGGGACCCTGAGGCACTCAGTAGAGAAGAGGACAGATGAAAACTGTGGCTAGAGGTGTGTGTGAAGAAGGCAAGGCCTTGAGGTTACAGTTACAATGGCCAGAATTGCATACTTCCCTCAGGGACCAAAAGAAACTTGAGATTATACTGTAATTGGTACCATGTAGTCCATTAAGTTCAGATTTACATCTGACACCCATATGGATTACTGGAACACCTCAAACCAACATTAATTGTGGCAGCTACATAGCCTTGTTATGCTCCCTGCTTCCATATTGGATCATGTTTAGCTGAGTAACTATACTTGTACCCTTTAACTGATTACAGTTTAATCCACATTGTACCCACATCATGACTTTGAACCCACCACATGATTTTTCTGTATAAAACATCCTTGGAGAAATGACTTCTGTGGGAATTCACTTTTGGGACATCTCTTGTCTCTCAGGAACTAACTCTCAGTAAATCTTTCTCTGTTGCTCCTCAGTATTCATTGTTTGATTTGGGGGACACAAACTTGAGACATCAGACATCTAGCAGGTTAAGAGTCATATTTCTTCTACATCAATGTGACCTAGCATAGCAGCATTAGTGATGGTAGTATTGTCCAAAACATTCTCATCTGAACACCAGGTACAATAACATGGAGAGTCATTGTCCATTTGGAGGAAGGAGCACACAGGCACCAAGCATTTCCATAAGAGCTTAAGCACCAGTCCTTTCATGGAAAAACCATGAGCAAAACTTCATGGCACCTGACCATAGGCTGATATCCCTTTCTGTCTACTCTGATGGGCACACTGACTGGAGAGCTGAACAGACTTGAACGTGAGCATCCTCTAATGCTGCAGTCCTGTCATCACAATAAACCTAAATTTACAGCAAACATGGAAGAAGAGCACCATCTAGTGCTAAAGTTGTAATACTTATAGGCTCTGAGAAAGTGAATATCTTGCTTAGAATTTCTGGAGAGATAGGCACAAATTCAAATTACTAAGACTAGAAAAAACACTTAATCTTTCAATGAACAGACATCATCATATGACAAAAACCATCAGTACATTTCACGGACCTCTGAACTCTCCTAATAGAACAAATATTACAAATCAACCTATATACATCCACATAGAGAATTTTTTTAATATTTATCTTTTAAAAAATTCATTGAACTACAAGAAAATGCACAGAAACAAATTAGCCCTTTGTCAGAGAAATTGAAGTAAAAAATGAAATACTGAGCTGAAAGGAGAGCTAAACAAAATGAAAGGTTAGAAATCATTTTTGGTGTTGCAGATGAAGCTGAG
Source organism: Petromus typicus (assembly GCA_004026965.1). Lineage (NCBI taxonomy): Eukaryota > Metazoa > Chordata > Mammalia > Rodentia > Petromuridae > Petromus > Petromus typicus. Next base: position 4,641 of record PVIR01033755.1, read on the forward strand.
GAAAGACTCATTATGCTCAAAGAAAGCTACTTGGTAATAATGGAGTGAAAAAAGGATGAAACATGGCTGGAAATGAAGAAGTTTATGGAAACTTTTAAGCAGCATGAAGAGAGTAAATATTTATATTATTTTTACTAAATATTCATTTGAGAGAGAGTCCATCTATTCCAATTTTCAGTAGGGTTATGATTGTGAATGGGTGTTGAATTTTGTCAAACACTTTTTCTGCTTCAATTGAGATGACCATATGGTTTTTGGCCCTTAGCCTGTTAATATAGTACATTACATTTATTGATTTACATATGTTGAACCATCCTTGCAACCCTGGGATGAACCCATCTTGGTCAAGGTGTATGATCTTTTTTGATGATTCTCTGTATTCTATTCACCAGTACCTTATTGAGGATTTTTGCATCAACGTTTGTACATGAAAGACAGGCTTTCACTAAAGTGAAGCTCACTGATTGTGAGCCAAGCTCACTGATTTAGCCAAGCTCACTGATTGTGACTCCACCTAATCCTGACTCCACCTCATCATGACCTCACCTCAGCCAAAAGGATTGCCTCTTCAATCAATCTACAATGACTTCCCTCTGTGCATGGTCCAACCAATCCATGACTCTCCCCACTTGCATGTTTACATGCTCTACAGTTTACTATAAAAGTAACTGAATTTTAATTAAAGACGGAACAGTTCTTGAAACACTCCTCAGAGTCTGCGTGGTACTCTATGCACTCACCCTACCGGTCTGGGCTTCAAGCCTGATCCTTGGCCACGTACCACCCCAGCGCCGAGGATGACAACAAATGTTCATCGGGGAGACTGGCCTATAGTTCTCTTTTGGTGTTGGATCTTTCTCTGCTTTTGGAATCAAGATAATTTTTGCATCTAGAAATGAATTTGGGAGTACTGCTTCCCTCATTCTTGTAAGTGTTATAAATAGATTTTAGATGTGTAAATATCATATCTTTTCTCTGGTGTGAGAAAGTGAAGATGTAAATGAGTTCTAGTATATATAGTAGATATTGTTAAATAGAAAATATTTAAAAGGAAATAAGGTGTACGGGTAAGTAATGAGAGGAAAAAGAAGGTGATAGTAATTAAAAAAGGAAACAAAACTTATAGGGGGTGGGAGTTGTAGGGGGTATGGAGGAGTGGGAAAAATTAAAAGTCATGTTATATAATGGTACAAACTCTCGATGTTGAATGTGATGATGTCATGCATATATAATGCACCAATAAAAATTTGAATTAGAAAATCAAAAAATATTCATATGTATTAAATATTTGTATTATTGTAGTTCAAGGAGGTTTGAAATAGACTTGGAACTACCAAAAAGAGAGAAAACTTGTTCAAAGAAATTATCTAGTTTATTGAAGCCCAGAAACATATAAAAATATCCAGGTACAGAAAGCTCACCAGTCAAGTTCAGCTCAACCAAATCTATTCCAAAATACACTATACTGAAATTCTCAAAAATTAAACTAAAAAAGAGATTCTGAAAGCAATAGGTGAAGAAAGCACATATATAATTTTGTTCCAACATGCTTGACAGTAGACTTCCTAGCAGAAAATTTATAGGCCATGAAGTTATAGGATGGAATAGGTATAAAGGAGGAAGAAGAAAAAATCCTGCCAACCAAATATACTATACCCAACAATGTCACTCATTCCTAGGTGAAAAAATGAATAACAAACAATACATAAGAATTTATTACTACCAACTTGGTCCTACAAGAAATGCTACAGGAAGTTTTTCAAGGCAGAAAAAGAGATGCTATTAAGTATGAAATTTTGGGGGGGGTAAGAGCACTGGGAAGGGGAACAACATACAAAGACTCAGAACGCTCTGATATTAAAAGTACCCTGCATAAACCATTTATATCTTTAGTATAAAGAGTAAATATAATTCAAACAGTAATTATTAATGGTAAGATAAAGAAAATATAAGACATATACATTGGATATAAAAGTTTAAAACAAGAAGTAGAATTCCATTACATGGCTTTTAATTGGTGTTTTCCTCCTTCTTCTGCTGTTTCTTTTCCTGGTTTTGACAGTCAAACTTATATCACTATAACTTCAAAAAATTTGTTACTCTTAAAAGATGTTTCTTGTAAATTTCATGATAACTTGTTCAAGGTTCACTTGGGCTACATAGTGAGCTCAGTGCCAGTCTGAAGTACACTGTCTCAGACCCTGTCTCAAAAAAAAAAAAAAAATCACTTGAGTTTTACTTAGTAAGTGACCATATTATAAATAAAGAAATATAGTGTGAAGTTCTAAAGTGATCTCTGGACTCCTCTCATTTCACAGGCCTATTCAGAGAGTTCTTCATGAACCAATTAATTTCAAGATGATAAACCATATGAGGACTTGAGTTCTGTGGATGTTTTTGTTTACAATAATTGTGTAAGTTATATTGTTTTACTGACAAGAGTACATATATTAGAATGTCACTGAAGTGGAAAGAAAATTAAACTCAATGCGAAGTTGTAGATTATGCATGTATTTTCATATGCCTATTTTTTTTGGAGAACACTGAGGCATAGAAAGGTGGTAACATTTTAAAACATAAGCACTGCAGGAAAAATATCACTTAGTTTATTAAGAAAGTCAGAAATGAAAATAAAACACTACTTCATACTAGAAAAACTTTTTTTTTTTTTTTTTTTAGGTTTTGAGACAGGGTCTCGCTTTGTAGTTCAGGCTGGCCCTGAGTCAGCCTCAAACTCACATCACAGCAATCCTCCTGCCTCTGCCTCCCGAGTGCTAGGATTACAAGCGTGAGCCACCACTCCCAGCACTGTGGTATGTGGTACTAGTTGCTGCTGGACATGAGTCTTCATGCCCAGTATGGTATGTGGTTACTGGGGATCGTACCCAGGTCCTTGCGTTTGCAAAACAGACGCCAGGACCACTGAGCTAACTCCTCGGTCCCATACTAGAAAAACTTTTATTATAGATTGTTTAGCTTTGTTAGCATTTGTCCATGTGGTGTTCTCCTCCTCCTCCTTTTTCTTCTTCTTCATCTTCTTCTTATTCTTCCTTTTGACATGGTCTTACTAAATAATTCAGGGCTTGGACTCACTAAGTAGCCAGGCTAGCCGTAAATCCTCCTTCATCTTTTCAAGAGCTAGGATTACAGTTCACTACTCCTTCTGGTTTACGCACACTGCATGAGCAGAGAATCAAGAACAGATCTACTTACTGTAATAGAATTCTCTGTCTTATAAAATAAGGTGAAAGGGGACAATGTTGAGATTGTAACAAAAAAGTAAGGAAACAAATTTTATGTATATGGGGGGGTGGTAGGGTGGGTAGGGTTATGGGAAAAAATGAGAATTAAGTTGTGTCTTATACTGGTACAAATCCCCATTATGGAGTGCAATCATGATGTGTATATTTAATGTACCAATAAAGATTTTAAAAATCTCATAATTTTAATGAAGTAATAACATTGGTTTGTACTGCATATTCTAGAATGATGAAATAATTGTGAAAGATAGGTTGGATATATGTTTCCTGCACATACCTTGAAGAAAAGGACCAAATAATTAGGTGTGAAAGGGGTTAAGTCTGTATATAACTGTTAACATAAGTCCTAAAATCAGTATTTTAAAAATTATAACTAACTTTGATTAATTAAAGTAATTAAATTTGGTAAAGGAATTTCCTTAGGAACACTGTTATAATTATGAACCATAGAAAATTCTTATTAATATAGCAATAAATCTACACTTGGGAAAATCAGTACTTTTTTATCAACTGATACGCTAAGATTTACTTTGCTTTTATTTAGATAGAAGATCTTAGGAAGGATTTATTCAGATCATTCTATTTCCACTGGAGATAATTTACATTCTGAATTTACTTACATAATTTACATTTTACATTCTGAATTACTAAAACTGTAGGAATGTGATCACCTGGCTAAGAATCTCTGATTTGATCATATTTCAGTTACTAACAGTCTCTTGTCTTTAACTAGCTATTCTAGAGCAGACCACGGTATTTGCCTGCGGTGACAATGAGTGAAAAGAACAACTTAGGCTCAATTCTAGGGTTACTTTTACTTTTGTTTGCTTTCAAAGCAGAAAATAAACAGAACAGGTTGATGTAGATGAGATTAAAAAAAGGAGACAGATATGGGAATAAGTTAAGGAACTGGATGAGCAATACCTGTGTTTCCTCTTAATCACACATTTTGGTCTTATCATCTCACTGACATGCATCAGACTTTGACAGCGTTGTCAGAGCATGGGCTATTACATTGGAGTGAGAGTGTGATTCACTGTGTTCTCATGTACCCAGCACTCAGGTAAGCACACAAGCAACACACACTGCCATCAGAGGCAACAATCTCGGTGCCATAAAAGGTAATTAAATTCAGTGACCTGCATCCGCACAACATAACTGCGGGACCTATAGGTTCCCATTTATCCACACTTGCAAATAGCTGGGCTGATTCTACAAACTATTCTACTTTTTTGTGTTTAATACATTTAAGAAATTGTTTCCTGAAACAGAGACTACAGAGGTGCAAGGAAAAAGGACAAATAAAGGAAAATAATGATCCACTGTTCAGAAAAAATCATTTCCACTGATTTTGATAAACCACATAATGCTTTAGACTATTTTCTCATTATGAAGTGGTCTCTAAAATTTTATGATTGAGATGCTTTGTTAATCTCTTCTACAATGTCCTCAGAAAATTAAAGATACAGATAAATTTTTTCAACATAAATGCAATGATGGCTGGACATGATATCAAGAAATGACAAAAAAAGCTCATCTGATATGGTCACATCTTTGACATTCACTCTGTCTCTCAGAATAGACTGTGGCACATTGCAAAATAGATTCCCGTTAGTTCATGACTTGTTCACTTGCAAATTCATGTAAACTACAGCACCAGTTTGGCACCTGGTGTGATCATGAGTCTACTGCTGTTTCTCTAATCAGAAAACATTCCTATTAGATAAACCATCTGGCTTGAGAAGCACTGCTTTTGCATTCAAAATGGTTTTGTTAGAATTCAGCCAAAGTATATTTTAGAGGGAAAGATGTGTCAGCAAGACCAGTCTGTTTACTAATGTAACAGTCCTCCATTAAATTATCATCTGTGAGATAAATAGCCATAAAAGGAAAATATTTCGCAATGTGAATGTAGTTCCATGCAAAAAACGTGAATGGAGACAGGCACTGAGTCTCTGTGCTGAAATCTGTTATAATTTGCTACTCATCATTATCTTCTGAGTAGAGAGAACTGAACTGCCTGTTGTTCTGATTGCAATCATTTCCATTGAAGTAGGACATACGACTGTTGCTCCATAACCACCAGGATTACTTGTGGGTACTAGTGTACTGTGTGGTTGTTCACTGATTCCTTTGTATTCTTGTGGATGTAAGTCATTTTATTCATGCCCATGTTCTTCATCATATTTATATTTCATTTCATTTAGTCAGTTATTAACAATAAATGATAATTTTAAGGATAATTCATAGGAACCTACTCTCTCTAGCCTTAATAACTTAGATGAATTTTGGGCAAATGGTGATAAATATTTAATATTCCAATCAGGTTTCACTAATAAGAAAAAAATTGAGGCATGTTGACTCAACTATAACTTAACTGTCATTAAATATACATGCATGTACATGTAGGTGTGTGTGTGTGTGTGTGTGTGTGTGTGTGTGTGTGTGTGTGTGTGTGTGACTACCTGTTGGTCTCTGCTTTTAGTTTCAATTTTGTTGTCTAAGTACACTTCTTCTAATGCATCCCCAATGATGTAGCTGTGAGCTAAGCCTACACATACAGGATTACTGAAATCTATCAAATTGAGTCTTCAAGCATCAAATGGTGACACTTGTTGTCAGTCACAGAATAACTTGTATTCTGATCTATGTGCAGTTAAATTTGAAAAATATCAACCGTAACTTCAAAAAACATTAGATATATCACTCATTTTTCCCTTTGTATCAACAACTTCTGCCTTTATGTTTTTGATTACATTATTATACAACTGATACAGAAGACTGATGTAGAAAATTGCCTTGTCATGAAGAAGAATGTGTGAAATATTGAGATTCAGTTGAAAATACAGAAAACACTAAAATGAAAATCAGAATAAAAGAGGTAGAATTTGGATACTGGCTTGAGAGGCAAGTCAGTGTTAGATACATAGGCAGCAATCAGGCATGACATTTTGAGTGAACACAAAGAGAAAAGCAGGAATATAGGCCACTGAATAAATTATCTTTTATATTTTATATAGTGAGATTTTCACATGTCAAATTTAAGCTATAACCAGCCGTTACAAGTTTTGGTAAAATGAATCAAACAATTTATTATGTGCCTGTAGAAACAGTTCTCTATTTTGCTTTTGTTTGCTTAATGGGACTGTGATCTCTTCACACATAGGACATACACTGCAGTCTGGAGCACTTAGTAGGTTTTGATGCTTTATGTAGGTAACATTCACGTGACACTGTTTTCAAAGAATGAATATTTAAAGAGATAAGTGATTGCTATAAGATGAAGTTTTGTGATTAAAAACAGTAATGTCAATGTTTACTTAAACATCAAAAATCAGTTACAGATAACTCATGAAATATATAAAATAATTTTATTGAATTATCTGTGAAATATGATGTTTGATGAAATAAAATAAGTAGTAATGGAGATACCAGAAGACCCTTGCAAATCCTAACAACTTCTTTACATTATCCTTTTTCTATCTTGCTATTTTTTCTTACCTGGGTTTTAAGTTCCCACACTGGAAAAGCTCTTAGAAAGCACAGCAGGCATGGAATTGCTGTCTCTAGGAGATAGTGAGAATGTACTATGCATTAGTGTTGGCCTTATTTGGGCCCAACTATTTATACTGGTCTGAGTCCTATTGGGAACTGGGTCACATAGCAGGAGGTGAGGGGACAGGTCAGTGAGTGAAGTCTCTTTTATATGCAGTGGCTCCCATCAGTCACATCACCTCCTGAGCTCTGTTTTCTGTCAGAACAGTTTCATTTCAAGTCTATCATAGGAGAGCTGACCCTAAGGTGAAATGTACATATGAATGATTTGGGTGACGTGCTCCTTTGAGAACCTGAGACCGGATGACCGGAGGTGCAGCTGAAGCAAAGAAGTTGGCACCAGGGCTTAACATTCCTGGAGAGGTTTGACTACACAGACAATAATAAACCAATTACTTGTCAACTCTTAAGAAAACCTTAACCATAAGTGGCAAGTAACAATCAAGCTGCATTTGATGGCAAGGTTTTATAGTAACAGGGTCTTAACATATCTCAGCACCATCTGGTAGTAGGCTTTACATCATGAACAAGCAGTCATTTTTGTTCACACATGGCTCACCCACTACCTCTTCTGTCTTCACCTTTTTCCTACATTATACATTTGTTGTCAGTCATAGTTTCATCAATCCTATAGGCTAATCCTGCCCAAAATGAATGGTTAAATAAATGCAAACTTCTTGTAACAAAGGAAAAGATGCGAATACTAAGATAGTACACCACTTTTATGACTGACAATAAAAACAATACTGAATTTAAAACATTTAGTGCTACTTAAAACATGTTTATTTGAAATGGATGATTTATACCTTTATGTCTTCTTTGTATAATAAGCAATGACTGTATAATAAAGCCATGGGTTCTCAAAACTTATTCCTTACAAGGGTACCAAGCACCCTCAATTAAAAGGTAAGACTTAAATTTTCCAAAATAAAATATGCACACAGAAAGAATAGAAGCAATTATTAGAGACCACCAATAGATCAGATAACTGTGTTGAGTCCATCAAAGTTAGTGACTAACCACAGTGTTAAAACTGAGAAGATCTGTGTATTAGTGCAGAACTTATTCTACAGGTTGCTAAAAATGTCTGCTTTCAGTTTGTTGGAAAAACTGCACATTAATAGGTGACATGTGTTTTTCTTTTGTTTGGCATCGTATTAGGTGAACTTATAAAATAGCGAAGAATACTGAGGCATGATTTTTAGAGAAGACTGATGAGTCACAGTGTTATGCACTATACATTACAAGTCTAATGGTGTCAACAAGCAATGCTAGTTTTGTGTGACACACTTTTTAGAAGTATATGCATTACGATCTGTTACATGCACTTTTGCTGACAATCAACATTACATTTACAGAAGTGTCTAAATCTTAGAATGATTATGTAACAGGAAATAGATTTAGTCATTTTATGTCAGTATCTGCCACGATTAGACATCTTTCTGATTTCACATCTTGTGTCAAAGAGGGCACATCTTACTGTAGTCTATAGAGAAATGTTAGCTAGCTAAAAATTGTCACCTGATCTTAAAATATTTTGTCAGATATGATTAAAATTATTAATATCATTAAAGTACTGTAGATGGCCTTAATTATCATGTCTGGGCAGCTCTGTGAGATTGATTAAGGGCATGCCTGTATTCTCTAATATGTACACAGAAGTGATATGTCTTGCTTAAGATAAATCACTGGATAGAGTTTTTTTCCTGAGACTCACTAAAGGATTTATTTTAGAAAAAGTGACCATTGGCAGTGCATTTCATTTTTTAATTAATTGATTTTATTGGTATACTTTATATACACATCATGATCATAGTTTACATTGAGAATTTGTACCAGTATATGACATGATTTAATTCTCATTTTTTTCCTATTGTCCCACACATCCTACAACCCCCTCACTCCCTATATACATAAGCTTTTTCCCTTTTGTTACCATCACATTTTTTCTTTTCCCATGTTGTTTATCCTTGTTCCCCTAAGGAAGGATTGCTTACGTGTGGTACCTTCAACTGGCACAATCAACCCAACATTTTATTTCAAGAGTGAATGTAACTGTTTTCAAGTTGGTAGATAAAGTAGAAGCACTCAAAGTCAAGCTGAAGTCAAGGGAGCAATGCATGAACACTGGCATTTTTATGTTTCACAGATTTTTAGAGTAGCAAAGATTTTGAAAAAGACTGAGCTAGAGTTTTTTGTTTGTTTGTTTGTTTGTTTTCTCCAGGCTTGTACATAATCAGATCTCTCAGCTTTTAGAAGGTTGGACATTAATTTGTAGCCACAAAGATTGCTGATGTCATGAAGAATGGACCCATAACTCATTTGTTGGTAAGCCAGGTGAATCAACTTTGACTGTGCTGGAAAAGTATGAACTTCCTGAAGTCACAAATGATGGTGGAGTTAAAATGTTTGAGACAATTAAAATCTCACTAGGTTCTGGGTTAAAGTGAAGGTGGAATATCCTGAGAGTGTCATGAAACCACTAAAGAGCTTGCTCACTTCACCAATGTCCTGTCTGTGTGAAGCAAGGTGTTCCACAGTGACAGCAGCGAACACAAGATGATATCATGCCAGGTATAAGTTACCCACTTGGGAGGTTACTGCCTCCATCACCTCCAGGACCAGGTTTCAGGAAAACTAAGCTCAATGATTTCACTTATGGTGCATTATGGTGAGTTGCATAATTGCTTTAATAAGTATTATAATATAATAATAATGGAAATAAAGAGCACAATATATGTGACTTGCTTGAATCACCGCCAAGCCACTGTATATTCACACCATGAAAAAGTTACCTTCCACAAGAATGGTCCCTGGTGTCAGAAACATTGGGAGACCTCTGTTCCTCTGCAATATATTATTGGAAAATGGCATCCATTATCTGGATTCATGAACAGGGGCTGGGATATTCTGTCATCAAATGACTAGCATGACATTCTCATCAGATTTTTTTCGGTAATGATTTTTGTTTGCTTTGAGAGAACATGATCAAGTGCAGTCAAATTGCAGTAGGTAGGATACAATTTATTGATTTTTCAGATCTTGGAAAGAGCACAGAAAGGTAAGTTATATCAAAACAGTATGCCTACCCCCTGGACGTGGTGTCTCCCTCTTGTACTTCCAACACTTCGGAAGCAGAGGCAGGAGGATTGCCATGGGTTTGAGTCTCACCTGGGCTACATAGTGAGTTCAAGGCCAATCTGAACTACAAAGCAAGACCCTGTCTCAAAAACAAACAATCAAACATACTTTCCTGTGTAAGCATAAGTGTATGTGTGTTTACGTATGGGTGAATATGGTCTACACTGTTATGTTATGTAAAAACATTTATATTCATAAATAATAGAGAAAAAGTTTAAAGTCAAAACTTGAAAAAATATTTAATTTCAATATTTATATTTTCTTCTTCTTCTTCTTTTTTTTTTGTTTTGAGACAGGGTCTTTCTTTGTAGTTCAGGTTGGCCCTGAGCTCAGCCTCAAATTCACATCACAGCAATCCTGCCTCTGCCTCCCAAGTGTTGGGATTACAGGCGTGAGCCACCACGCCCGGCACTGTGGTATGTGGTACTGATTGCTGCTGGGCATGAGTCTCCACAACCAGTATTGTATGTGGAGACTGGGGGATCAAACCCAGGGGTCCTTGAGCTTGCAGGAAAGGAGCCAGAAGCATGGAGCTAAATCTCCTGCCCTATTTATATTTCCTTTTAAGGAATACCTCAAAAACATTCAAATCACTAGCCAGGGATTTAGCTCAGTGGTTCTCTCAACCGGCAGCAACCAGTACCACATACCACAGTGCCGGGCGTGGTGGCTCACACCTGTAATTCCAGCACTCGGGAGGCAGAGGCAGGAGGATTGCTGTGATGTGAGTTGGAGGCTGAGGTCAGGGCCAGCCTGCACCACAAAGTGAGACCTTGTCTCAAAAAAAAAAAAAAAAAAAGTACTCAAATCACTTAGCAAGAAGAACAAAACTCTTAGAAAAGAAAAGAAAAAACCCTATTTCTGATTAACAGTTAGATTCATAAAATAAATGAATAGCACATACTGCACATTTATGTATACCAGATTCATTCCTAAATATTTATATATTCATGTCACATAATTTGTTTCTCAATATACATCTAAATGGTTTCTACAGATAAGACAACCACCTCAAAGGTAGCCAAGAGCTTCTGAAAGGCTGCTGACTGTGTTCTGCAAACTTACCACTATGGACCCCAGGAATATCTGGTTCAAGTTAAGAAACAAAGAGAGATGTGAGTGAGACTTCTAATGTTTTGCTTTTTAAAAATTTTTTTGATGTCTTTTGTTTTCCATTTGTTGACGTTTTGTTCTGTTTTCAAGATGTAGCTGATATCTCAATCAGAACACAAGTAAAGTTGTTGTAATGGACAAAGCAATGCTGCTGCTTAGAGTGTAATTTGAAATATTTCAGTAAACTTGGAAATACATGCTTAGCTCACTGCTATTAATCAGAAATAGCAGAGTTTTAGGGAAATATTGAATTCACATTTAGCCCATTTCCTTTTTGCATAAACAGAAGAATCAGCACTACATTTCTGATGAAGCAAAATAAATTGGACTAAATATGAAAGTTTTCATGAAGGGACAGTTGAATAATAATATGCTTGAACTGCATTCATTTTTCCTTTGGGAATTTAAAAACTGCACTCCTTGTATGACCTAGAAAATATTACTTTTGCTCACTGTACCTCAGATTCTCATCATGTGTTGATTTAATCAACAATTGAGTGATATATTTAGGCACCTAAAAGAGGACTTGACATATTGCAACTATCAGTGCAAACAATCTAATTTGAAGGTAGACATTTTTAAATTTGCATTGAATTGGTACACTTCTTACTTCACATCACTGATTTTTAAGTGTGAGTGATAATATATCAGAAAACAAAATAAATGATCTTTCTTTATGCACACTTCCCTGGGTATCTTGATATATCCCCTTTCCCACTGTATACATGCCAATATCAGACTTATCTTTCTCCCAGCTGAGAATAAGTTCCATTCGTAGATTTCACTTATCTGTCTATCTTCTGAGCATGAATGTTATACCAGCAGATAACAGTTGGGAAGTGATGTTTAGGTAGTTGGATCATGGGCTTTTATCTGCCTGTGGGAGAATAGCTTTTACATTTCTCTGCTTTGTGGCACATTATATGAATGAGTTGTGAACTTTCCTGTAGCGTGTAATCCTGTATAGTGAGGATGATATCTATTTCAGATAGCCTAGATGATATAATCTCCAAGTAAGAAATTGTTTGCAGGAGCCCCAGTGGCCCAATCAGTTATTGTGTGGTACTTAGAAAATGTTTGCATTGCAATGTTCCAGGATTTTTTTTTCTCCCTCTGTGGGCTTATTTTTTGTGAATTCACTTATTTTTTGTTACTCTTCCAACAGGTCATTAACTCTTTCTTTAATATCTGACACACATTGTGATTTAATAAATATTCTCTGAATAAATGACTGAAGTAATAGATATTTTATTCCTTAAAGTAAAACATTATCAAGACAAGGTCCTGAAATGTATTTTTTGTTTCTATTATAAAATTTAATACATCTATATGAACATGATATTTATGCTATTTTAGATGTTCAATTATAATTATTTCATTTTTTGTTATATCTTATAATTCAAAGATATTACAACAGTATTAGTAGGTTAAATGTGAACTTTTCATTAAATGATTAAACAATTATTTCAATTATCTACTGATAGGTAAACAAGCTTTTGGCAATTTTTTTTTTAACGCAACAATTTCTTAATAGTAGTAGTTAATTTATTGGATAGAGTTTAGTTATATTGTCAAGCATTAAAAGTATAGCTTGATTTGCTTTTTTGTTTACAGATTTAATGAAGTATCACATATAACTATTTTATAATGTGCTTGCAAAAGAAGATAATAAATTCAGTGAAACTATATACTTTTTGAATTTTCTTTTGAAGCAGTGTTTTTCATTAAGTATGTCTATCACAGATGGCTTTCTCTTTCAGATACCTGGTAAAATTCATAAAAATTTCTAGGGATTTCAGTATTTGAAACTTCATTAATATTTGCTGTTATCAGAAAAAAAAATTGCTGTTATCTTTGACATTCATCAAAATTTATTTTTGGATTTATCAAACATAATAATTTGGGGCCAAGGAGTTAGCTCAGTGGTTCTGGTGCCTGTCTTGCAAGTGCAAGGACC
>PVIR01033756.1:0-17674 GCA_004026965.1 Petromus typicus
GAATTACTTGGTGATTTAACTGGCAGTCTCATCGGGGATGCTATGAATCCCTGGGAATAAAAAGTTTAGAAAGTTTGAAAATTTACTTAAATGCTTAACTTTTTAAAATCGGCATTCCAGATATCACTAAGGCAAACGAGATTTTCACAAAGAGATGCCACTGTAAACCTGAATTCCTTCTTATTTGAGACTGAGGAAGTGCCTGAAACAAATTCTTTTAGGTATTCTGTACACATTATATATTTCTGCATATCAAAGTATAATGACTTTCTCTAGGAAAAGGGATGAAATGAAAAGGAGAACAAATTTTTTCTACTTGAAAGAATGGCTGTAAGTCAATTTTATTATAAAATGAATGAATTGAATAAAATTCAAACTTTCAAATAAAATTTTGAACTTTAGAGTATTTGTATCTACAACTATAAGCTTAAAGCTTTTCAAAACTCAAAAAGGCTTTCACTCTGAGCTATTTATTTGTTAGGTGGACATTAACAGAGGATATTCTAATATTATTTAATGAAATGTGTTAACATTAGAAAGAACTATGTAACTCAATAAACCAATAATTTTCAAATGACCAGTGCATCATGTTACAATCCTAAAGTGGCAAAGGATCTATGTAAGGTGTAATATAATGTAGATTTCATGTTATACAGTGCAACACATTTGCTGCTATGTTCTCAAATTCTGCATTATAATAATCATTTTAAAACTAGTTTGAGTACAGTAGCAAAGGATATCTATGATTATCTGCAAGATGATTAAAATATCTCTTCTTTCCAACTCTACATTTTTGTGAAGCGCAATTATCCTCATATACTTCAACCAAAGCAAAATATTTGCAGCAGGTGATATGTAGAGTGCAACTATCTTCAATTTATCCAGACATTTAAGAGATTTGCAAAAATAGGAGAAAGAAGGATTTTCAAACAAATTTTGCTACAATTTTTTCATTAAAAACACGATATCTATATAGATTTAGATCTATATGTATATCATATCTATATAGACATAGGTCTTTTTTTTTTAAGTAGGAAGAGTTTATCAAGACAAAGATAGCTTCTGTCTAAGAGAGACAGAAGGAGGTCCCAAATGCAGGTCATCCCAAATTATTTATTAACATGCCGTGAATTTTCACTACTGCTTTTAAGTTAATTATTACATATTTGAATATTCTCAATCTTCATTTTTGTTTTGTTTTGTTTTTTTAGGTTTTTTGAGACAGGGTCTCGCTTTTGTGGTTCAGGCTGGCCCTGAGCTCAGCCTCCAACTCACATCACAATCCTCCTGGCTCTGCCTCCCGAGTGCTGGGATTACAGGCGTGAGCCACCACGCCCAGCACTGTGGTATGTGGTACTGGTTGCTACTGGGTGTGGGTCTCCACACCCAGTATTGTTATGTGGTTACTGGGGAATCGAACCCGGGTCCTTGCGCTTGCAAGACAGGTGCCGGAACCACTGAGCTAACTCCCCGGCCCTCAATCTTCATTTTTAATATGGCAAATATCAACAGACTGAGATGGATATAAATCTACCTCTTTATGGTATACACTCTTTAAGTTAGTATAAACAGAAATTCTTTAAGATTGTCAATAATTTGGAAATGTTGAAGTGTACTGAGCCCAAAGTATGTGAAAATCACTTCTATCCAGGGTTAATAATTAATAATAATTACAGAGGGTTTTTTGGTACTGAAGATCAAGCCTGGGGACTTGGCAAGCTCTCTACCATGGAGTCACCCTCTAGACCTTAACAGTTATTATAAAATAAAACAGTCAAATGAACATCAGTGTTTCAGTCTAGTTTTAGAGAAACACAGCCAGCATTTTAAACATATATGCACATTATGTTATACATAAAATTGAGATATAGCGAATATTTTATTATGTAATAGATATGTAAATGTACATTATATCTTGATATGTATTTTCATACTTATGAATCACATATGATATAAAAAATAAAGAGTTGACCTATGTAGTCATGAAGACTGAGAAATACCAAGATCTGTAGTTAGTAAGCTGGAGATCTAGAATATTTTGCAGTAGTTTCAATTTGAGTTCAGTGCTGAAAGCAGGATACTGATGACCCACTTATTAGAAGACAGTTGAGTAGAGAGAATTCTCCCTTCCTCAGCCTTTTGATCTGTCTGAGGCTTCAGCAGGTTGAAGAAGCCAAACACACCGGGGAGAGCAACCTGCTTTACTCAATCTACTTACTCAAATGTCAGTCTCACCCAGATACTGCCTCTCAAATAGGTGCAGAGCAATGTTGGGATATACGTTTGGACAGGCCATGGCCCACGCTAGCTAACATAGACAACAAATCATCACAGTTAACAATAGAGAAAATAGGCCCAGCACTTGGGAGGCTGAGGCAAGAGGATTGTGCCTGAGCTACTTAGGGAGACCCTGTCTCAAAAACAAAGACAAGACAAGCAAAAAAAAAAAGAAAACAATTTCACCTGCCTTTGTTCACATGAATGAACGACTGTATAACACGAAGACACTATACACCCGGGGATAAATGGTTAGGTGGTTACATGCTGTTTGTATGCTTCAGATCTGAGGATTAGGAAATTACATTAATCACAAATCTGAGTCCATAAACAAAGAACCTCTCAAGGCTCAGCTCCTCTTTGTTTTATTTTACTCTATTCTTCTTTCCTGCTCCTCTCTTTTCATAAATGACTCCTCTTATGTGTTTTCTGCACATTCTTTCTTTTCTGGAATATAGACTTGTAAAATGTATATTTTGGTTTTATGAGTTTGTGTTTACACAAATGATATTGAAATATAAGGCTGTTTCCTGCTATTCCTTTTAGCACTGTTTTAATATTTAGCCTTATTACTTTGTGCCAAGAAAAAAAGACTGTACAGAATAGCTGATTGATGTACATGTTTTCTATCACATATATGCAACTAGAGATTTCAGGGCAACACTAAAAACATTTTACTTTTTAAAATGACAAACATGAAACTTCACCTTTAAGTTACAAAATCTAGACAGTTTACTGCAGAATTTGCCATTATTCTTCAAGCTCTCATCATTGCACAGCTTTTAGTGATGGTCTGTGTATGCTGTCTACTTTTTAGCATTGTGAAAGTTTCTAAGAAACACAAGTCAATCCAAAAAGCTTCAAAATCTTGGCTTTATAACTCTCATTGTGATCTTAGGCAAATGATTTAGTTTTTCTGGGTTTTGATTTCTCTATTTTAAATGAGGGTTAAAATAGTACCTATTTCATGGTATTGTATGAAAACTTCAGTGGATTAATATTTTTAAAATAGGGGGCACATTGGAAGCGTTATATAAGTGTTTGTGAAATGAAGTGAAATGCATGAAGGACAGGAACATGCTATCTGAGAACACTGGAACTGCAGCCAGCTTTTCTCTATAGAGCACTCCAGCGAAAACGTGTTGGTAGTAACAGAACCACTGAGTGGCTATGGACAGAAGCAGTATATTTCACTGATATTTTATATATATATATATATATATATATATATATATCATATATATACATGTATCATATATATATCACTGCTATGATACTTACTTAGAATGTTTATAATGTATATTATTTGTAAACATTCTGAGTAACTATTAGAATCCTGAGTATATGAATTACAGGCAGAGGTTCATAAGCTCACAAGAATCATGAGCTACATAAGCTAAGCAAATAAAAAGGACTGCATTTTGCATCAAATATAGTAAGTTGTCAAGGAGTTTAGGATCCTCAAAACCATTCTCTTTTCTTTTTCATCAAGACATTGTAACTTTCCTGTTTTCTCCTGACCACAGAAAATGGAAATTCCCAGGGCCAGGAGCTGGAAAAGTCCACATGACTACACCAGCCTCAGGTGCTTTCCATGACTAATTCTTGGCAAGAAGCGTGAATTTTTCTCTACTTTTGTCTTTATCATCAACGATGACATCATCCCAGAAGCACTAAGTGGGTATCAGGAAAAGATGAACATTTTTTGTAGGATTAATAGAAATATTTCCAATGGAAGACCTACATGAGATATGTTTCTTAATTTGAAAACAACCTTAGTTTAATCGCTGTCCCCTCTTTCGCACTATACATGTTAATTTCCTTCAGTACTACTCATAATCAATTACTTTTTCAGTGCTCTGGGATAAAGCAATTTTAACTCTGAGCTGTGAATTTTACAAATACTTTTGTTCACCATATAATTGATTTAAATAGGACTATTCTACAAAATTCAAACATGGTAATTGGTGCAATTTAATTTTTTTGCGTGCAACAGTGTATAAAAATATGCTGGCTTTGACTCTCTGTATCTCTGCACAGCCAGAAGTCTGGCAGAACAAGCACTGAAGTTCAAATTAAATCCCCAGATGGAAATAAAAACAGGGGCCACCACTGTGCTTTTTTCATGCTTCGAAGCTCCGTTCTGGACAGAAATGTGTTTCTGGTTAAAATGTAATCATTTCCAATTCCTTCCAATCACTGAGTCATATTTGAAAGAATCAGCCTGAGGATTATAATTGCTTTCAATTTCCACTAAATATTGATTGGAATTATCATTTCCTTCCTACACAATTGTATTTCTGTAGAACAAACAATAGTGAAAATCCGCCCTTTCTAAATTTGAAATACTGCAGATCCTCAAGTTCTGACCAAACTGATGTATGAACAACTTGAGTTAATTAGGTTAATAGAAGATTCATTTGCCTCTTGTTATCTATAGCGTGTACTCAGGTAAATATCCAGATCTCAGCTCTCTTGACTTAGTTACAACCAGCCCTCAGGAGCTAATCAAGTTCGTAAGTCAAAGGTCCACTGTATATGTATTTAGTCTTTTTTTTGGACATTATCCTTTTTGGGATAGAGTTTCCAGTTTTCCTCACTATTGGCTGCAGAAAGAACAATATCCTTTAATATCTTTGAGTGGCCCAACCTTTTCAAGTTTAAATGGCCGACTTCTTAAAATTCAGTAAGGCTGTATCCAGAAAGTTTGTATATCTTCCTGATTAATCAATTTAAAACTAAAAGATCTAGAGAGGGTTCATTCTACCTTCCATTCCATCACCATTTTAAAAATGAATGTCCTGGGTCGGGGATTTAGCTCAGTGGTTCCAGTGCCTGTCTTACAAGTGCAAGGACCCAGGTTCGATTAGCTGGTAGGTACTGGGTGTGGAGACTCACGCCCAGCAGCAACCAGTACCACATACCACAGTGCCAGGCGTGGTGGCTCATGCTTGTAATTCCAGCACTCAGGAGGCAGAAATAGGAGGATTGCTGTGATGTGACTTTAAGGCTGAGCTTAGGGCCAGCCTGAACTACAAAATGAGACCCTGTCTCAGAAAATCAAAAAAGAAAAAACAAATAAACAAACAAAACAAAACAAAACTGAATGTCCTGGGATTAGAGAGAAAGACAAGAAGCAACTCTATTTCACACTAAAAGTTCACAGTCTGTTCTGAAATTTTACATTAGTGCTGATCTTTATATATTGCTAGAATGAAATCAATAACAACTATTTCTCCCCTTTGCTGGGATACGGAATCTGAGCTAGTAGCCAAAAAGCCAACAGGGAAAGGTGATGCTCAAATCCCATTAAAGGTAGGAATAAGGCAGAAATGCCACACGCACTTGAGTAATTTGTTCTCCAGGGTCTCAATTCTCAACAACTCATTTGACTAAGTACATGTATTTTGTGATGCTTTCCTCATCATTTCAAGATTCCTGTTATAAATTAGAAAAAAGGTCAGGAAATTGATTCTCTTTTAGAAATATGTGATCTCCAAAATGATTTTTGTATTCAGGTTTCCCCAGGAATTTTGGGCAATAAAGAAAGGAACCATACATGTGTTTCTCACAAAGCAGTGTGTTTAATCATTTCACATAATGTTAATTAATAGCATAGCAATAAAATCATATATACTTAAGCAGTTTGAATCCACCTTACTAACTCTCTAATGCAATTTCTCTGTTTAAGTTATTTCACTTGATAAGTGGCTAAGTGTAGTTCCTCTCTTAAGACTTCTCAGGAGAATTAAATGTGAAATGGAATGTTTGGCATAGTACCAGAAATATGATTAGTCCTGAATATTAATTATTGTTTTTATGCTTGGCTATATGGAAATCTATGAAAAGGAATTAAATATTGGCTCTGCCCATGGGAATATTATCCTCTATTGAGATTTTGATGCATATATAGGAACAGCTAAGTACATTGCAAATTGGAATTGATTCAGTGGGTATAGTAAAGGCTTTGTACCAAAGGGAGGAAGTGGTTGTTAAAGGGGAGAGAGGCTTTGGACTGGACTATACATGACATGTAGAATGCAGACACTGGGAAAGGAGAAATGATTCATTTCATGTATTCACAGTAGAAGGAAAACAGTCATTCTCTTGGGATTTAGAGGATTCCTCTAGATCTATGCACCTGTCATGGCTTTTCTTCCCAGAGCCTTGCATAGTTTCTTTACCTACATGTACTAAGTAGTATAGAGCTGGAAAACACAGAGAGAATATTTCTCTCTCTCTCTCTCTCTCTCTCTCTGTCTCTCTCTCTCTCTCTCTGTCTCTCTTTCATCTTTCTTCCTCTCACTCTCCCATCCCTCTCCTTCTCTTCCTCTTTCTCCTCTCTCCTCTCTTCCCCCAACCCTCTCTCCTCCATAAATCCTAAGTACCTTAGTCACTTTGAACTCCCTGAACTCTTATTTTTGCGTAATCAGCCCAGTGATACTATGGTTCTCTTTTTGTCCCATTTCTGCTCTGTGTCCTGGACCCTGTCACTGAGTAATAGGTGGGTGCAGTCTTATGGTTCATCTTGTTTGTGTCCCTTCTCTTGAAGATTCAGGTTTTATGGTGTCTGTTGTCTCAGGCCTGAAAAAAGCATTTTTAACTATATAGTATTTGCGTAGAGTAAAGGAAATACATTAATTTATTTTGGCCAAAACTGAGATTCCCACTGGGGGTTTTCTATGAGAAGACACTTCCTATAAGAAGGTCTTTTGCAACTAATAGATTCTATGAATTTTAAATCTCAGAAAACTCTTACAGGTCATCCACTCTTACTTGTAAGTACCTTAAAAGTATCTTGTCAGTATCTTATGAGTTATATTTACAAGAGGATACATGTGAATTTATAACATAAAAGAGAACATCTACTCTAGTTGCATTAATAACAAGTCACAGTATAGTTGTTAAAATGGAATTGATCAATGATAGGATTAAAGTTGAGCATTAATTTTCTGGAGATTATCACTAGTTATATGGTCTTTGGGAAGTGCTAATGATTACCTGTATAACAAGATCATTTTCCTAAAGAGCTGAAAAATGAGGAAAGACACCTATATTTTTGTTGTGTTGACTGTTAGTTTCCATTTCTATCAATGTTTGTGGTGTAGGGCTCTCCAGAAACTATTTCAGTATGGATAGTTCAAGATTCTATGTTTCTGTAACTTTTTACCCTTTATAGAAGTGATATTTTACTGATGTTTCTAGGCCTGCTGTTTCCATGGAAGCAACTTCAGTCTGACTTTGACATATACCTAAATCTAAAATCCCTTACTACTGTCTTAACTACTGATTCTCCTCTCTCTTCTCAAATGCCCTCCCCCTCTCTCTTTCTCCCTCTCTCTCTCCCTAGTCCTGAGGATTGAACTCAGGACTTTGTACTTGATATTTTCTCAGCCTTTCTCCTCCTCCTCCTCCACCTCCTTTTTCTTCCTCCTCCTCTTCTTCTTCCGCTTCTCTTTCTCCTCCTTCTCTTTCTCTTTCTTCTTTTCTTCCTTTTATTTCTTTTCTTTTTTGAGGGGGTTCCAAGGATTGAACTCATGACCTTGCACTTGATAGGCAGGCGATAGAACCACTAAGCTAAATCCCTAGCCCCTTAGCCCTTTTAAAACATTTTTATGAGTTAGGGTCTTGCTAAATTGCCTAAGCTGGCCTCAAACTTACAATGTTCCTGCCTCAGCTTTTCAAGTAGACGGGACTATGCCACCCAGCCTAGCTGCTACTCTCTCTTTTCTTTGAGATAGGGTCTTGCTTTGTAGTTCAGGCTGACCCTGAGCTTAGCTTCAAACTCACATCACAGCCATCCTCCTGCCTCTGCCTCCCGAGTGCTGGGATTACAGGCGTGAGCCACCATGCCCGGCGCTGTGGTGTGTGGTACTGATTTCTGCCGGTCGTAAGTCACCACACTCAGTATTATATTTGGTTAACTGAGGATCAAACCCAGGCCCTTGCACTTGCAAAACAGGTGCCAGAACCACTGAGCTAAATCTCTGCCCTGCTACTCTCTTTAATACCAATATATATGGGGGGAGGGGTTTTCAGAACAATTCAGTAAGACACAAACTTGAAACTTTGTGCCATTGTCCAATTGAAGCACTCCAGAGGGTTTAGACTTTTTTTTACCATCAGAAGAAATGCATAATGCAAATAGATTTTTTTAATTGCAATCTCATTTCAAATGGAGTTATAAATGAAATCATAGTTAAAGGCCTTTGTAGTGATGATGACCACAAAGAATTCTAGTAAGACCTCTTCTTCCCAATATGTACCTGTTCTACAGTTATTTTCATGCTAACATTTAAAAAGAAAGTAAATAAAAGCAAAAGGAAAAATAATTCCGTATCTCCACAGCCTTTTCTGTTCCTCAACCCCCCATCCCTCTTTAGATGATATTTCCTTCAATGATCCTTTAAGGGACTTTGGAGAAATATTTTAAACCAGGTTATAGTTCATAAGAATGCTTATAATTACCATTAAAAATTTCAAGCATAATTAATACTACATTAATTGTATTATATATACACATAAGTAATTACACATACATAAATACATGAATGCTACATAATTAATATAACAGTATCTAGATTTACGTATTTTATTAAAAATAAACTGGCTCTTGAGCATCATGGGCAGCATCATATTTAGCACCAATGACTCACTTTCAACCAGTTAAACTTTTTCTAGACCAAAAGACAAAGTTAGAAAATTGATCCTATAATGGGCCTGTCTCTCAACAAGTACCATCTAGAATTCTGAAAGGTGGTCATTGTATACAATAACACATATGAATGATGAATATTTTAGTTCTAAGGATTAGTATGTTATTATGAGCATATAGTTTGCAAGACTGCTTCTGCATATGTATATGTTAAAATCAGAACTGCAAAAGAAAAAAATGAGATTTGCAGAAAATTTGCACGGAGTCACTGTCACATAAGGCATTTCCCTTTGTCAGAGCCGACAGGACTTGGGAATCAACACTATATCTCTGTTGCTGCAAACGTCCCTTCTACCAGAAGTCCTGAAGTAATGAGAATGACTAAAATTTGTTTAGTACTGGCTTCAAGTTCAGTGTTGTACACAGAGCTCAATCTTTTCAGCAGAAAACTTCAGGTCAGATTTTCCATTCTGTCATTTCTTTGCCAGTAGTTTTCTCGTTTTCAATCCTGTGGTGATTTCCTCCATGTACTTTCCTAAATGAATTGTCAGCAAGCTCCAATCTTGATTGCCTCTCACCTCCGCACTGTTGTGGCTTTGTTCCTCTACACTCCATCTCATCACACACACAGAAAGCTGTAACAGCTACTGAAGTACATTTTTGCCATTCGTCATCCTATCAGCAGTCTTGCTGGACTATTTGGCTAAATTATACTACATCAATGTAGATAAAGCACAAGCCACTGCTGTTTCCACTGGTGAACTTGCATCAAAATATTCTAGGAATCTGCAACAACATATGGCACCGAAACAAAGCTATGCTTTATGCCTCCTCCTTTTCAAGATATAGCCAAACGATGTAGTACAACTACTGTAAAAATCAGATGCATATCTGCCTTTAAACAGGGAAAAAAGAAAAAGAGATTCTGATTATTCCTAGAATGTGTAAGTCTCCATATTTACGGAAGTGAGAGCCTGAGGACTTCTGGGTGTTCACACTAAGATGGCTTTAAGTAGCAGAGTCCGAGCTTCTGCCCACAGTGCAAGCAAGGGAATGAAAAGCCGGAAGGAAGGGTGGGTCCAAGTGTCCCACGGGATCATGTAATCTAGGGAGAAGACAGCAGGGCTGACCGGAAGTTCTCAAGTCCCAGGTGACTGTCAGAGGAGTCCCACCTCTCCCTTCCTTATTATCTCTGCTGCACTCAGTCTCCTCCTGGGACCAGCCCTGGAAATTGTGGCCTGAAACAACACAGGGACAGGTCTCAGAGTCAGGCCACGGAGGCCCTTATCCAGCCCTCTGTAGTAGAAGACTACCAGGCACATTCTTACAACCACCATAATTACTTGAAATAATATAGTTTAGAGTCCAGGGATTAGTTTCATATAAAATATCCAAATCTAACTCCAAGTTCTTTTACCATAGAACTTTCAAATTATTACTTTGTAGAAGACGATTTGACACATAGGTCTCGGGAAACATTCTTCACATGGGATCGCTGGGAATTTGGGTTCCAGGGTCCTAGGGGTGACTGATTTCATTTCCCCTTGAATTAGATTGTGTTTAGCAGCTTAGACAAAAAGGCAAGCACTTAGACTATATTCATTAGAGGCCATTCTTTGGGTTGAAGCTAAACTCAATGAAAATGTTTCTATTTCCTTATATAAAGAATCACATCTCTAATTACAATGAGCAAGAAATGCAGTTCAAGAAGGGATTTCTCACACTGCCCCTCCCAAGTGGCAAAGGACTCAGCATTAAACTGTAACTGGGTCAAAAGATTCCTATAGCTAGCTTTAAAATATGACTCAGAAGCCAAACCCTGAAAGATTAAAAATAATACAGAGAAACTTACTCATTAGATCAGACTACTCTTTCTTAATTAATGTTGTAGGAAGATCTTTGACTAGTCTTTGTTGATGACAATTCACAGTAGAATGTACAAGCAACATCTCCTGAGCAGTGATGCCAAACCTTTCAGAGACAAATGCCCGAACTGCCACCCAGACCCATTTATTTATCATAAGGTGCCAGCACCACAATTAAACACGAACACTGAGATTTTAGTTAACATTGTAACTTAACATCTTTTATCTTAAAAGAAAAACAACATGAGTGTCATATTTACCACAACTGGCCTAGAGGATGATAAAGGATAAAAGACACTGCTTTATTTTATCAATGTTAATTTAATTGTCGTGCAAAAAATATAACCTGAGCTGGGCATGATGGTGCATCCCTGTAATCCCAGAACTCAGGAGCCTGAGGTAGGAAGACTGTCATGAGTTTGAAATGAGCCCAGCCATCTAGTGAGTTCAATACCAGCCTGGATTACACAGTGAGATCCTGCCAAGATTCTTGTTTTAGCCCCATCAAATTCATTTTCAGACTTTGGATCTCCAGACTGTCTTAATTATGAAAGAGTGGATATTGTAGTTAAGGAGATGATTCTTTCACTGAGAATAAATTTGTTTTGTTTCATGCCACTGTATTTATGGTAATTGGTTACAAGAATGAAGACAAGGAACTAACACAGATGCTATTCAAAGGACAGACATTTGTGAAGTGCTGGTTTAGCCAGTGTCTGACTGGAGGTTTTTTGTTTTTTGTTATTTAAGACAGCAGTCTTAAACTGCAGGTGGAAACTTTAGTGTAATTAATACATTCTGTATACAATAAATATTTTTCTAGTTGCTTGTTACCTGGGAATATAATTGTATGTGGGCCTGAAGACTTGAAATTTGGTATGTAATCTAATGGTAATAATGATAATTAATAGCTTTTATTGAGCACCGAATAGGTCAGGCATTGTCTGAAGAACTTATACATCCTACCAACCACCATCTGGAAGGTTCTGTTCTAACTTCTGTTTAACACTGGTGAGATAACTTTCAGGTGAAAAACTTGGTCAACACCACCCAGCGCCAGACAGACCTTTGGCTGTGTCTATTTGTTTCTGTTTGATGCCTGAATTTTAGTGATGTCTGTGGAGTCCTAGATGTTGTCTTTCTGTTTTCTTACATCACTCGGGCTTCCCTCCCCTCTCTACAGGATCTGTTCTTCTCTTCAGCAGCTACTTCCTCACCTAATCTCACTCACTGCTGTAAAACAAGATCAGAACAGTTCTGCCTTCCATCTGCCACCTGAAAACACTAACTCATTTTCCTAACCAATATGCTATTAATTCGGATTGTTCTTCAAACCATGTTTATTAATACTACATCTCTTAGTAATTTTATCAGTAGGAAACTTCCTCAGCAATAGCAAGTAAAAATAGTTTGTTTGTTTGTTTTTTAAAAAAACAACTTTAAACAAGTGGAGAGAAATAACAAAAATTAAACATTCAATGAAAATGCCAATAACTCCTTGCAGGAATTTAGACTGTGCTTTTTGCTTCTTGCTGTTATTTATTTATTTATTTATTTTTGGAAAAGTGATGCAGGACCTGCCCTCCCACTGGGGAATCTTGTAAAAAACATATCGCCACTTTGGGCTTTAGGTTCTACAGCTTCAAAATTGGCCTGGACTGGGGGAACTCTTAAGTTTTTAAATGTAATCCAAATATATGCTTATTTCTTTGGGTAAAAAATATTTCAACAGAACTCTGCCTATTAGTATGAGATGAAACTTTGATTTTTCAGTAAATATACCAATCATCTCTAAGAAACAGGAGCCATGAATGGCAGACATCAGGATCAGATGAAGAGGTCGTTTGTATCTAAATTTGTAGTCTATACCTGAAATATGCTCCTTTCATCGTTTTATTGTAGCTGCTTAATGAGTTTGCCTGGCTCCTCTACCTTGAGTCTATGTTTTGATGAAAATCAGAAACCAAGTTTCCATTTACTTAGCTTAATCTTCTATAGTTGCTCTCTAAATACTGCCTGCTTCACCAAATCAATTAATGTCACTTGACTGGCAGTCCTAGAAATGTTCAAAGTTAAAACGATGCAGAAGGGGGCCGGGGAGTTAGCTCAGTGGTTCCGGCACCTGTCTTGCAAATGCAAGGACCCAGGTTCGATTCCCCGGTAACCACATAACAATACTGGGTGTGGAGACTCACCCCAGCAGCAACCAGTACCAAATACCACAGTGCCGAGCATGGTGGCTCACGCCTGTAATCCCAGCACTTGGGAGGCAGAGGCAGGAGGATTGCTGTGATGTGAGTTTGAGGCTGAGCTCAGGGCCAGCCTGAACTTCAAAGTGAGACCCTGTCTCAAAAAAGAAAAACAAAACCAAAACAAACAAGCAAACAAACAAAAAAATGATGCAGAAGGGAAGTCTGCATTAGACTTATGTTTGGATGGAATGACCTCTTAAAATGACAAACTTCCAATTTTCCAAAGTCTGTCCCAAGTTGAAACATGTCATAACCCAGGAACCCCTAGATCAGTCAGGATGGCTGGTTGCCCTTTCTGGAGTCCATCTAAATCCTAAAACTATAGACTAGCCATACCCAGTACAATTTCCTGCAATGACCAAAATGTTCTATAGCTACCCTGTCTGATACAATAGCCTCAGATAGCTATTGTGGATACAAAACATGGACAATGCAACTGCAAAACTGAATTTTCAATTTAATAACTGAAATTTAAGTAGCCACCTATGACAAATGGCTCCCGTATGAAGCAGCTCAGTTCTAGATGCTGTCATGAAACTGATCATAATGAGGTGCTTTGTGCAGTAGCCCCAGGGAAGCACTTTGGACAGTGGTGTAATTACACTCATACACACTTAGCTCACCACTTTTCTGTCCTGTGTCCACTGTCACAGTGACAGAATATGAGTTTATTCAGCAATGTTGATGGGAAACCTCCTTGTTATTCTTAGGAGCTCCAAGAGAGGGTCATTGAGGACTTGTAGGTTCACGAATTAAGTGAAATTTCCAGACAGATGATTATATCCCAGTGAAAACCCTCCAGTAGTTAATATTTTGTGATTCTTCTACACACAAGCAGGGATCGGTGTCACTGTGTGAGGAGCAAGCCCTTCTCGAGCTTGCATGGTGATTCAGGGAAGTTAGGGATATTGTACCAAATTAAGTCACAACTTGGAGTCAGAACTGATGTAAAATTTCCCCCTTTGAGCAGAACTCACAGGAATTGAAATTTGCTTTTTTCTCTCAGAACAAGCAGACAACAGAGAGGAAAAAACCCACAGTATTACATCCTAAAGGAGACAGTTTTCTTGAGTTGCTGGATGTTGACACCATTCGTCTGTCCAGCATCAAAGCTGTTGGTTATAAATCTTGCAGATAACTGATCATCCCAAATCCACAAAGGCAAAAGTTGAAAGAGAAGCTAGAACATCAGAAAAGGCAAAGAAACTGCACAGCCCCAGAAGGAACTGAAGCCAGTTACAGCATGACATATATCACAAGGTGTCTGTGGAGTTTGGCTGTCCATTTAAATGCTAATGTGGAATCCTGACAATCCCAGGAATTAAAGTGCTAAGGCAAGCAGCAGGGCTGGAAATTTCAGCGAGCTGCTAAATATTCAAGATCCGTTTGCCTGAAGAGCTCAGGTAGACTTTTAAATGTCGGAGAACAAACCGCAGCTCTCACTTCTATTGGCTCTGATCTGAGTTCTTTGGAAGTGTGCCAAAGAATTAAAAAAAAAAAATAGAGTGAAGTTTTTTAATTTTTTTTTTTTTTTGGGACAAGGCCTCACCTTGTAATTCAAACTGACCACAGCTCAGCATCACAGCAATCCTCCTGCCTCTGCCTCTGCCTCCCGAGTGCTAGGATTACAGGCATGAGCCACCATGCCTGGCACTGTGGTATGTGGTACTGATTGCTGCTGGGTATGACTCTCCACACCAACTATTGTATGTGGTTACCTGGAATGGAACTCTGGTCCTTGCATGTGCAAGACAGGTGCTGGAACCACTGAGCTAAATCCCTGGCCCTGGAGTAAAGTTTTGAGTTTCTAAGTGATTAGTTGACCTGGCAAGCAAAAACAAGAGGTCATTGATTCTGATTCATCCAGAAGGTATCAAAAGGCAAATTCAAGAGTTATTACTAATTATTTTCTCTGAAGTTTAAATCTTCTTTGCCTGTGAGAAGTGAAAGATTTCAAGTATTTGAAGCAAATTTCAAGATTTTTGTTTCATCTTCTTCCTCTATATTTACACAGTACACCAAAACCATACTTAATACCACTGAGCCAACAATAAAAAGACATTCCAAGGGTAATAATAACTGTTACTGAAATTTGGTTCCTTGAGAAATAGAAGAAACTGTCTCCGGACTTTGGACTCAGACCGCACTGTGCCGTCAGCTCTCCTAGGCCTGCAGCGTTCTGACTGTAGCTGGGACCTATCAGGCCTCAGTTCGAGGGAGCCTATTCCTTCCAGCAAATCTCTTGAAGACTATGTCTGTACCGACACCTCCTGTTAGTTGTTTCTCTGGAGAAGCCTGACCAGGACACCTGGGAGCCCAGTTCTGATTGTGCCCTGGGAAGGAGGCCTACCAATCCTTGTCCGGGCCTCACAAGGGATTGTGAGGGTCGCTGGATACCAAGAGCGATGTGTTTACAAAGGCTGCTCGGCTGACCTCTCCAGGGAGGAGGGCGGCATCTTAGATCTTCAGAGTCCTAAGTCATGACTGCTTTTCAGACTGCACAAACCAACGTGTCTCCCCTGTACCAGCATGTTTGGACCGTTCACTTTTCCCGCCCTGTTGAACGGAAGCTCTGGGTGTCCATTTCTTAATGAGCTTAGAGTATAGCGGGATAGAAACTACAGTGAATGTTTAACTTAAAAAAAATTACAGTAAGGTCCACGTTGCCGTCGACCCACTTCAGAATTCTCCCCCTTGCTCTGTGCACACGCATCCCGTCGCGCTGGCTCCTTTCTGAAGCAATTCTGGAAGTCCCTTTTCGCGAGTGTCCTCAGCGGTGCTATCACAACTGCCTCAACGCTCTGAGTTGCTTCAAAACACTTACCCTTCGTGGTTATTTTTTGCCTTAGAGAGAGTCAGAAGTCACAAGGTGCCTTCTATGAATAAGATCGATGAGGGCACACTGTAATATTTCAACAAGCCTGTTTTTCCACCAAATGACACTTGGCAGCAGCCTTTATCTTTGGTAAACACACTCACTTAAAAGGACTTCAGAACTGCTTCGGAAAATGGCAGACAGAATGGAAGAAGTGTGCTCCAAGCAAGGGGAATTATTTTTTTTTTAATTTCTATCTTTGTTGGTCCATTATGAATACACATCATAATCACATTCAACATTGAGAGTTTGTACCAGAATATGACATGACTTGATTCTCATTTTTTCCCTTTTTCCCCCCGCCCTGCAACCCTCCACCCCCGATATACGCAATCTTTGTTTTCTTTTTTCTTATTATTACCATATTCATTTTCAAGGGGGATTATTTTGAAGGAGGTTAATGGTAGTGTGTATTTTTTTTTAGGTTTTTGGAGACAGGGTCTCGCTTTTGTGGTTCAGGCTGGCCCTGAGCTCAGCCTCCAACTCACATCACAATCCTCCTGGCTCTGCCTCCCGAGTGCTGGGATGACAGGCGTGAGCCACCACGCCCGACACTGTGGTATGTGGTACTGGTTGCTGCTGGGGTGAGTCTCCATACCCAGTATTGTTATATGGTTACCCGGGAATCGAACCCGGGTCCTTGCGCTTGCGAGACAGGCGCCGGAACCACTGAGCTAACTCCCCGGCCCAGTAATCTGTATTTTTATTGTAATATATATTTTTAAAATTTAAAATCACACATTATAAACATAAATGTAAGTGTCCTCAATATCTGTTGTTGTTCTTCAATATAAATATATTCTAAAGACTAAGAACAGGCAAGAAAGCTCCCAGCAAACTCTTCAGGAACTGGAGTTACTTATCTTTAGTGTGACAGGCCTTATCTGGGGAAGGCAACTGC
This sequence comes from Petromus typicus, assembly GCA_004026965.1. Classification (NCBI taxonomy): domain Eukaryota; kingdom Metazoa; phylum Chordata; class Mammalia; order Rodentia; family Petromuridae; genus Petromus; species Petromus typicus. Next base: position 16,826 of record PVIR01033756.1, read on the forward strand.
AGGGACAATAAAACATCCTTGCGCTCTGCCTGCTTCAGCAGAGGCTGCAGGATTCCACAGCGCTCCTCTCAGGCACCTCAACTATTTCACTCCTTGCCCAGGATTAAACATGCAGGCCTGCCTCGTGAGTCCTTCAAGGACACTCTGAGCGGCTGCAGGAATTTGCATTCTGCTGATCCACACTGAGCACAGACAGTTGCCAGGGTTGTTCACAATCTCTAAGCTGACGTTGTCCGTTTGCCACTTTCACTGAAAGTCAGATCAGTCAGTAATGAAAACCACAAGGAAGATCACCCAGAAGGAGTTCCATTTCTTTTCTCTCAATAGAAGCACTTGGATATGCCACAGAACATTTCTTCCAAACACATTGGACCCATCCTTGGTCCACATGCAATGTCCTCATTGAGGTGAGACAGACTTCAGACAGACAGCAGGCTCTGCAATTCCTCCCAGGCAAGGCAGCAATCTATTTTTTAGGAAAACAAACGGTTGAGAACATGTTATGAATGTTAATCAAATTGTCCAAACACACTTACTATCACTTATAGAGTCATTGAGGGCTGCCATATACAACCAGTATCGAATAGCATGGCACACAGACACACTCAAACCTTACATCATCATTTTCACCACCAAGTATATATTGTGTCCAAACCAGGGCTGAGGCGATTGTTTACAGGTACACAAAATTAGCCTTGTAGTGAATGACCTTTTACACGGAGTGCCTTTACGTACTTTGGGTATGTGTTATTCATGATATCTTCTCAAGACCATCTGAGGCTGGTGTCCTTGTTACAGTTTTACAGGTTAGAAGCTGATACACAGAGACATTAAATAATTTGGTAGAAA
>PVIR01033757.1:0-17676 GCA_004026965.1 Petromus typicus
GCTTGCAAGACAGGCGCTGGAACCACAGAGCTAAATCCCTGGCCCTCTTAGTTTCTCTTTCATTTGAGGTAGAAAAATTATTTCATAAATCTAAAAGGATAAAGCAATAGAGTTGGAGATGTAGTTCAATGATAGAGTACTTGCCTAGTATGTGTGGGGCCCTGGGTTTAATTCTCATCACTGGGAAGAAGAAAAAAGGAAGGAGTGGAGGGAGGAAGGGAGGAAGACACAGAACCAAGTATTTCTTTAAAAGTCTCCTTCAATAATTAACACAAAACAAAAGAATGCCATGTAAGCTGTCTAAGTTTCAGGGCCAGGAGAGAATCTATTACCAGGATTCATCATAAACTAAAAATCTAAGAGCCAAGACATCAAGAGATTAAGACAAAACAGTGAGGAGTTGTTGACAGTGAGTTCCTGTGGTCTTGAGCAAGACAAAAATGTTGGAATCAAAAGGTTAAAACAAGCAAGAAGGCGAGAGTAGTTCTTGTGGCTCAGGGCAGGGAAGGGTCAGAGTCCGCAGATGAGTCCATGGGGGAATGTGGGTCAGAAAGGCCCGCTGTCAAATGTCCTCCTGCTAAGTTAAAGGCTCTTATCCCCTTTATTTACAAACCCTGGATGGGCAGAAAGCAGGCTGGCAGAGTTACCCCAGTAAGTAAATGGATATTTATTCACTGGTAAAGAGAAAAGGGGAGGGGGAAATGACAACACTTGACATACTTACAGAATCTTTATAATTCTTTGCAATATAACATATGCTACATTTTCCAGTTTTCTCACACTTTCTGCAATTTGTTATATTGAAGGATTTTCCCACTTTATGAGTTCTGATTCCCCAGAGTAAAGTTAGAAAATTTGCTTTGCCAGCTCTAGCGTGGTCATGCATGTGTGTGACCCTAGCGCTAGGGAGGATGAAGCAGAAGGATTGCCGTGGGTTTGAGGCCAACATCAGCTCCATGGTGAGTTCAAGGCTAGCCTGAACTACACAACAAGACCCTGTCTCAAGGAAAGAAAAAGAAAGAAGGAAAGAAAGAAAGGCAGACAGACAGACACACAGACAAGAAAAGAAAGGAAATGAGCTTCCCCAGAGATGACTATAGCTAAAACACAGGTATAAAATCTCACCTCTACCACTAACGTGTACCCAGGGAAAAGTTTAACCAAAAATTATGAACTAGAGGAAGGAAATAGTGCCTGGGACCCATCTGCAGACAAGAGTAGCAGCAGATGTATTTAGCTACCAGGGTTGCCGTTGTAAGATCAGTCCCGAGCCAGAAATACCAGTGCTGACAGAGTCACAGGATAACCTGAGTTTCTAACAGCCTTTCTGTGTTCGGGGAAGAGCAAAGTCGACAGCTTCTTCATTGGGTCACTTCTGCAGCATAGTTTCAGTCCTGCACCCCAGAAGCTTAACTTTAAGCCTTGACTTTTCCAAATAGAGCATTTTGTTCAAGCAACAGTCTTTTTAATTAACTCCTTATCACTTAATGAACTACAGTCAGCTTTTAACTAAAAACTCTTGAGTGTTAAAGATAACTATTGTTACTATCCCTTTTTACTGAGAGGAGAGCAAAGTTGAATGATTAATTACTAAAAGAATAAAAAATAAGAAGGAAAAAGTTAAGTAACCTGCCCAAGGACATGCAGTTCATAAAGAGGGGAGGCAGAATTAAACCCAGGACTGTCTTACTAATAAGCTGGTGTTGTTCCCAGTGTATTCATTGGGAGAAGTTCAGGTAAGAACACTTTGTAGGCTGGGAAAGTTAATGATACTAGTAACATCTTTCCACTGATTCTAGATAGCTTATGCTATAGTTTAAGATGTCCACACTAAAGTGTATGTTGAAATTTAATCCCCTTGTGAGATACTGAGAGGACAGAAACTTATTCTGCCTGGTATCGGGAGGTGGAGCTTTTGGGAGATAACAAAGGTTAAATAAAGCCAGAGGGTGGAGCTGTCGTCCAGTGAGACTCTGGCTTTAGGGAAAGAAGACAGACTTAAGCTAGCTAGGATGTTCTGTTTCACAATGTGATACTCCATGCTGCCTTGGGAATCAGCAGAGGACTTCACAGGTCCAGTTACCCAAACTTGAACTTCCAAGCCTTCAGAACCTTTATTCTTTATACACTGTTCAGTCTGTGGCATTCAGCAAAAGCAACAGAAAAGGGACTCAGACACCTTAGTAGTGAGAAAACCTTTTTCTCTTTGCTTGCGTTCATTCACTCTCCTAACTTAACTCTGTGCCAGTAAACATATGGGCGATGCTAAAGATAAACCAGCACCGATGATTTCCATTACTACCTTCAAATATTGCCGTTCACAGTGTGTACAGGGTGGGACCACTGTCTGTGGAGTGCGGAGGGGCAGCCAACTGTTTGGGTTGTTTACCATTGCTTTTGATGAGTCACAGCGGGCTATGCATTATTCATAAGCCTTAGGTTTGAAGAAAGTTTCCTTGTATAGTCTCTACTTGTTGGCTCCTCCAATCCAGACCTGATCTACATAGCAACGGATGATGAAGCATATAGATACCGCTCCACTTGTGCCTCTGGGAACCAATGTCCAAAGATCTAGAGATAGAAGCTGGACAGTTAGGCTTTAAATAAGTATTCTCATGTATCTGATAAAAATGAAAACTAGACATAGTGATAGGTAGATAATATGTTTGAAATAATCCTTAGGCACCTGACCATGCCAAATTTCCTTAAAGTAGAATAAGAATGTAAAAAGCTCAGGAAAGTACTAGCAGGTAAAGCAGTCCCACCAAGAATGTGAACTCACCAAAATCTGTGTGACAGCCCTTTCCTTGACATCTCCCCCACGCCCTTCCTAGAGTGGTGGCCTCAATCTCTCCACCCCTCAAATTCTTGAGTTAAATTTTTTCTCTTCCAAGCTCCAATAAACAGTCCTTTAATTCCCCTTAAAATCAATTCCTCCCATGGTCATCTATACTTAAAGTTGACACCTTCAGTAAAGAAATTCCAACTCTCAAGGATACCAGTCATTAGTTGTTGCCTCTGACTCTTTTTTTATATCTGTAACAGCAAAGACCCAGTTTGTGGCCACAGAAATTTGAAGTTTGGATCCACAGGAACAGAGAATAGCCACATAATGATTTTTAAAAGATAAAGTACAGGTAATATGAGCATATTCAAATAATATATTACTACACAACAAGGCAGGAGACAGCGTCAAAGATGCAGGGAAGTCTCTGGGCCAAGATCTCACATGAGAAGGAAAAAGAGGGAGAATGCCTCACTGTGCTGGTTTCTCGGTTTCTTTAGTGCTGTGTTCAGATGAAAGTGACTTGGTGCCAACAGGCCTTTGTAGGTAGAAGGAATCCTTCCAAGACTTGGCCATAGCCTGACGGTGGTCAGTTCTTTGGTATCAACGGTTATCTCTATACATTTCTTTCCCAGGAGGGAGTCAGCTTCTCCACAGAAAGGCCACAGTCAAGTTCACTTCAGCAAATACCTTCTCTTTACTGACTCTCATTTTTAACCCTTTCCTCAACAATATCTCATATCAAAATCGCATTATTTGTTATATTTTAAAAGTAGGCGGTATATTATGTTTAACTTTATGTGTTCACATGATTGAATCACCAAGTGACCAGCTATTTGGTTAAAAATTATTTCAGGCTGTGTCTATTGAGAGCATTTTTGGATGAAACTAATATTTGAAGTGGTACACTGAGTGAAATACTTTATTCTATTCAGTGTGGGCAAATCCTGTCTAAACCACTATAGATACAAATAGAATAAAGAAGCTTTTATTTCTTGCTTGTCTTTTAGCTGGGTCACTGGTCTTTACCTGTTTTCAGACTTCATCTGTAAATATACCATTAGTGCATCTAAGTCTCCAACTTGCCTACTGCAGATCTTGACATCTTTCAGATTCCATAAGTCAACTCTGAGAGAGACAGACAAAGAGAAAGGGAGACAGAGACAGAGACAGAGGAGGACACTAGTAGGTCAACATTCTGGTCAACAACAGATTGCATATACAACAATGGTCCAATAAAACTATAACAGAACTGGAAAATTCCCTTTACCCAGTGATTACATAATCATCACAGCCTAGTAGCACAATGCATTTACATGCACTTGTGGTAATGCTAATATAAACAAATATATGTCACCACCAGCTACACAAAAGTAGAGGAGCTGGGGATGTAGCCCAGTGGTACAGCATTTGCCTAACATGCATGAGGCACCTAGTTTGATCCCTAGAACCGCAAAAAAAAATTATGTGTTTTACATAAAATTTGGCTATGATAATAAATAATAGTGTTACTGGTTTGTATATTTATTGCACTATATTTTTGTTGTTAGAATGTACTTCTACTAATAAAAACTGTTCAGTCTAACACAGTATGCCCTGTTAATCCCAGAAGCACCCTTTACACCTGTATTTATTGCATCTTCTCATTGCATCAGGAGACCATTCCAAGGGATTGACCTATACCATCTAGTTTAAGTAGACTCTATAATGTTTGCACAATGAAAAAAAATCACCAAACCACACATTTTTTAAATGTGGCACTGGGTGACATGAGACTGTGAATCATCTTTACCTGCTGATCTCAGAATAGCCCATACATGCCTTCATCACAGGTCACTAGAAAACCATTCATGTAATCCCAGCACTCAGGAGGCAGAGGCAGGGGAATTGTTGTGAATTCAAGGCTTCCCTGGCTACACAGTGCATTCCAGGTCAGCCTGAACTACAAAGTGAGACTCTGTCTCAAAAAAAAAAGATAACAAGAAAAAAGTAACCACAAAAAATTTGTTGAGTGTAACTAAGAAATTCTGACCAACAACAACAAAAAAGAAGCAGAAATTATTGTTAATAAAGTTCAAGGATATGGGAACCTTAGAATGACTTGGTTGGGCTTCAAGTGTTCAAATATCATTAAATAAAGGGACACTAATGATTCATGATACACAGGCTGGTAAAACAGCTAGTTTACATAATTCCCTGTTGTCATCTAGAATAAAATATCTACTAAAGCAAAGTTTTGGTTGTTGTCATACACCATCAACTGGTGTAAAGAAATACAAAAGGTATGGGCTTGAAATGGCTGACTGTATTAGTATCAGTGAAACTTAAAAATGAAAATGATACAAAAAGATAGGCTAAGTAATTTAAATTGATAACAGACAGAGTTTCTAAGATTATCCCAATGAAAAGGATTTCTCTTTATTTTCTTTTTTTCCTACATTAGGAATCCAACACAGGCCTTGCTGTTGCCAGCTATTCCCCAGTCCAGAATATTTTCTGTTATAGTCACAGGGCTCTCAGACCTTAACAGCAAATGCAAAGTGAAATCTGGCCAGTTACTGAAAACGGGTTGAATTCATGTCATCACTAGGTTTCTTATGTGAAATGAAGGACATGATTTGGGAAAGAATGGGCTCCAAGAATTGGAGTAGGAGCATGTGGAAGACCTGGATCAGTTCAGATGCCCTACTGCAACTCCTTCACTTGAAGGTCCTGCTGTGGGCTGCCTACAGATCCTGTAGTGACAATGACTTCATACTAAAATGCTGGTTCTCCTTGTGCCCTTCACCTGCGATTTTTCATTCACACCAGACTTATACCTTGTTCCAGATTCCAGCATGCCCAAGGGAGCTGATTTTAAAAAATTAAACCTCAAAGGAAAAGATTCACAAACCAAAAATTACAGGATTTTGCTATTTAACATTGAGAAAACAGAGACCACCTTGGATATTATACCAGTAATATCCTGGACCAAGTTATTGGCATTGAGATTTTAATCAGAGATTCTAGTTTCTTTCTACTTAGCTTAAGGCAATAATAAGTGGGGCTCATTGACTGGAACCTGGATCCTATCGTTGCCCACTGCTGAAGGAAACTGAATTCTAAGACTCTAGAACCTCAGATAAGAATGTTGGAGTGAGTTTATCATACACAGCATCTCACATGCACTCAACATAAGCTTAGAGGACATTCTGTTTTCTAAGACATTGAGAAAAACATTGATGAAAGGGATATTGGAATGCTTGACAAAATACTTTTCTCCCTGAAGAAGAGGAGAAAGATTTTTGCTGTCGAATTACTTCCCAGTTTCTAGCGCGGTCAATGAGTATGCAGAGGGGCAGACACCAAGCAGTAGGATGGCTGTCAGGAGCAGAGTGAACACGATTGTATACTAGTTGAATGAATTGACTTTCAGGCAATGACTTTGACAATGATCACAGTGTTCCTAAAAATAAAGTGAGGGCAGCCTATGAAAACTTGACCTCTCAAGGAACTAGATCTATATATCTGAAGGAATTCCTAGACTTAATCATCGTACTTAAATCATCACTAGAGACACAGCCTCTCAATTCAGTGACTGAATGACATCCTTGAGAAAGGACTTTGTAAGAGTCCATGAAAATCTCTCTATGCAGTCCCTGAAAGTGGTTGCAGACATCCATAAAGGTAACAATATATTAGAGAAAAGGAGACATTTGTACCTTTCACAAATTGTCACACATTGGTTTTCATTTGTACTCCTGTCTGGAGTCTAGAATATCACTGTTTCCCTCCTCAGCAAAGCCTTTTTGATGGGGAGCCAGCGGTAAAAAGAGGTTTGAGACCACATCCCTCTCCTGGCAGAGTTCCTGTGACTCCCACCTGTGATCATTTTCCCATTTCCCAACTAAAAGTTTGAATTTTGAATGGACATATCCACCAGACTGGCTCAACTGGCTCATCCTCAAATTGGCTTCCTGGCCCCAATACACATTATGAGACTGTCCCTTCCTAACAAAATCCAAAAGCAAAATTACATATTTAATAGAAATGGAAATTAGTGACATCAACAAAGAAAATTGAATCCCTAGTGACTCCACCAAGTTTTTTTAAAAATTAAATGCTAATTTTTAATGAAACTGCTTACTAGCAAAAACTAATAAATTTTTTAATGAATCTCCAGGACATAAAATAAACCTACAAAATCAGTAATATTTCTATGTTCCACTGACAGGAACAAACCATACAAAGAAGAAATAAAGCAAACAATCCCATTTATGACAGCTACAAAAGATATAAACTACTAAGAAATAAATTTAACCAAGAAAATAAAATAGCTGAGCAAAAAAACTATAGAATACTGATAAAATAAACTGAAGATACAAATAAATAAAAGAATATCCCATGTCCACAGATGGCAAGAATTAATATTGCTAAAATGTCTGTTTTTCTCAAGGTGATCTATAGGTATAGAAAAATAGCTCTACAGTCTGTGTGGAACCATAAAGGATCTTGAATAGCCAAGGCAATCTTGGACAAAAAGAACAAAACCAGAAAATTCACACTATCTGACTTCAAAATCTATTACAAAGTTATAATATCAAAATAGCATAGAACTAATATAAAAATAGATATATAGACTGGTGGAATAGAATGGAAAACCCAGAAAGATCCGCATATCTGAGTCAATCCATTTTCAACAGATATATCAGAAACACATAATGGGGAAAAGATCACCTCTTTAATAAATGGTTCTGGGGAAACTGGATATCAGAAAATTATAAAAGAATGAAATTAGATCCTTATTTCTCATATATAAAAAGCAACAAATGAAGTGAACAAGCCTTCACCACCCGGCACTTCCACCGTGACGTACTGTGCTGCAACACGCCTAAAGTAATGGGAACAACTGATCATGATTCTGAGTTGAAAAAAACTTTTCTGAAATGTGAACCCAAATCAATCTTTCCTCATTTTAAATTCATTTATCTCAGGTATTTGTTGCAGTGGCAGGGAACTGACACACACAGAAAGACAAATACTACATGATATTTTTTATATGTGAAGTCTAAAAAAGTTGGTTTCATGGAAACAGTCGAGTGGTGTTTAGCAAGAGCCGGGGGTGGTAGGATTGGGGAAATGTAGATCAATGGGTACGAAATTTCAGTTAGAAAGAATAAGCTCAAGAAATCTATTGTATATCATAGTCACCATACTTGAGAATATTATATAGGTATTATATATTTTCAAGTACATAATACTTGCAAATTACTAAAAGTGTGTATTTAAATATTCACATCACAAAAAAGTTGAAAAGTATGTGAGATGATAAATATGTTACTTTAGCATGATTTAGTCATTTCACAATGTTCAAATGTATTAAAATAGGGCCGGGGAGTTAGCTCAGTGGTTCCGGCGCCTGTCTTGCAAGCACAAGGGCCCGGGTTCGATTCCCCGGTAACCACATAACAAAACTGGGTGTGGAGACCCACACCCAGCAGCAACCAGTACCACATCCCACAGTGCCAGGCGTGGTGGCTCACGCCTGTAACACCAGCACTCGGGAGGCAGAGGCAGGAGGATTGTGATGTGAGTTTGAGGCTGAGCTCAGGACCAGCCTGAACCACAAAGCGAGACCCTGTCTCAAAAAACCTAAAGAAAAAAAAGTATTAAAATACATGTTGTATAAAATGAATATGTACAATTTTTATTTGACAATTAAAAATAAAAATTTAGTTTAAAAAAAAAAACCTGAGGATTAGTGATTTGTTTGTGTCCATTTAATACATCTGGTTAACATGTGTTAAATAGATTTTATGGACTACCAAAATCTTATTGGTAACTTCACTTACTCTTATTATTCCTAAAGTTGTCTATACTGAAGCAAGTAAACACAATCCTGGACTTCTAGAAATACTACTCTTAAATATGCTTGTTTTCTATTTTACTATGCCCAAACACCAGAAGCAAATTGCTTTAGCCTGGCTGGGACAACAATGCAATGTTCTGCCTCTGAGGGATGTCAATTTTCTATGCTTCATTTACATTTAAAAAATATGAACTTCTATCTGGCCACCTATACTAATGATCTAGCAAATTCCTAACAAAATATGAACCATGTCAAAATTCATACCACCTCGAATGTGGCAGGAAGGATTTGGAGCTATTTGGGCCTTTCCTATTTAATAAATGTCCAAGTATTTAAAGTCACATTATTTTTCTTAAGTGAGATTAGAAAGACTGTATTAATCGAAGCAGTCCAGATACAGCCAACTTAGATTGCTAACATTCAAACATTCTTCCAAGTTCAAAACCACATGAATTCCTTAAAGTTGTAAACAGGCTGAACAACCAGTTTCACAAGTCAGTTCTAACCAACAGTCCTGAGTCTAACAGTTCAGTCAATGAGATTCAACTTCCTTTGATTAACAAAATGTCCTCATTCTCACCACTGACTAGCAGTTTGTAAGTTTTGCTGTAGTGGTTAATGTAGATATAGCTACAGACCTACGTCTTTCTCTTGGTTCCAAAACCCTATATGGAATTTTGCTAGTTTGACTGAAACCTTAAGCTTTATAGATCTCAGTAATAAAAGAATAATAACATGGCCCTTCCTATAAATTCCACCTGTAGGGAAGTTATGAAGATGAATGAAGCCACATTAGGCCGATTTTCTGTCCTATGGAAATCTAAAGACAAAGTCAGAGTCATACAGGATTAGGACCATAGGCAACTGGTTTTCAGAGACCCAGAAGAAAATCACTTTATCAACATAAACTTGGCACAATTCTGAAACATAACTGCATCCATCTTATCAGCCCACTGACTTGCTATAGTAAGTTGTGATATTTTCTTTATTGTTTTATGCCCGGAGCCACAGAGGATTAATGTTACAAGTTAAACAAATTGTGCAATATTTACAGCTTCCGCTCTTGGCAAATATAAAAATTTTTTCCTACATCTAGCTCTCCTACGATCACAAGAGAAGGGCACACATTGTGCTACAGACACAGTGCACTTTCCCTAATGCTCAGTTCATAGATTAATGTCTGTGATCAAAGGCAGCAAGACAAGGAAAAGCTGCCATTTGTCATTAGGAGCCGAGGTGGATAGTGATGAATCAATTTAAGAGAATATATTGTTTATGAATAAGAAAGATCTGCCCTGAGCTCTGAGCCAGAAGCAAGCACTGATTTTATGGATGAGAAGGCAACAATAAAATATCACTTCCAAGGGGACCTGCCGGTTTCTGAATTTTCAAAGTATCACCTCCATCAAGCAGTCTTGTTGAGAATGTCAGCTGTCACTGAAGGTCTCAGGGGCACCTGAGTCCCTGAGAAGCTTTACCTGGGGCATCCAGGGGAGAAGGAGATGAATTGTAGGTGATGCTAGAGCCTGAATATTGGATGACTTCTTTTCAGTGCTCGTAGCCAAATTAACAGTTGGGCCCTAAATTATCTGGATCTGTCCACAAAGAAATCAACTTTCAAACACATCTGAACACTCACCATGGATCAAAAACTCGACGATGGTTGAAGATGTACATGGAGTACAACAAAGTGTCCACAAGGAGTTCAAAGTCCAGTCGAGAAGACAAATGAGTAAGCTAGCCTTTCTCACAACCCCTGGCTAACCAGGGAGAATCCAGGGAGATTACAGTTTTCCCAGACCATTCCAAGACTTTGGCATTAAAGTTCTGGAAGAGACTTGCTGTGAAGAGAGGTGGCAAAATGTTCCAGTGGAGAGAGGAAAGGAAAGATTAGGGGAGAGATCCAGGGAGGAGGGGACACTGCACTCTGTGGAATGGAGAGATTCGGAGAGAGGAAATGAGAGGTGTAGGCATCCCATAGCCTTTTAAATCGCTTTCCAACCGTGTGGACTGTTTCTCTTCATTTTGTCTCATACAGATTAGTTCAGAAGGAGCCTTAGGAACACAGACCTAGCACCCTCCTGGGTAGAATCAGTGCTCTAGACCTAAACCCAGTGGACACACCGCACTGAGGCTGCCAAGGGACAGCAGAGGTGGAAGAGACCCGTGACATCATGGTTATTTTCACACAGTGGAAAGCCTAGAAGGAACACCACAATCAGTGCTACAGAATACGGGACAATGCACAGTGTGTCATCCTGGGCAGAGCAGCTTCTCAAACTTCATCTGTGGGAACCACTTTCTTCCTCACTGCTGGGACAAAATACCCCAAATTCACTGGGTAGAGCAGAGGTTTACTTGGTTCGCCCTTTGCACAGGTTTCAGTCCAGAGACAGCTGGCTCCGAGGCAGCGTGCTGTGCAGAGAGGTACGGAGAAGCAGAACTCCTCACAGCACAGCAGACAGGAAGCAGCGAGCAAGGGAGGAGCCGGGAAGAGACATCCGCTCTTCCTGGTCATGCTCCTGGGACCCGCCTCTTCCCAACTGGCCCCGCCTCCTTACGGAAAGTCAGACATGATGTTCTCATAACCCAATCAAATTTTTAAAATACCACCTTGGAGCACATGAGGCTCTGCAGGGACAAAACTATACTACCAACCAAACAGTCACCCAGAGATTTGATTAAAAATGCACATTTTATAACTCAGACCCATGAGGATAGCTCCTACCGAGCAAATAAATAGTGTTGAGGATACAAAAAAGTGGGAGTCCTCGTGTACTGTTGGTAAGCAATAAAACCATGGAAAACAGCAACTACTGAAAATTAGTCATACAACCATCATATGATCTTGTAATTCTACTTTTAGATATAGATGCACAGAACTGAAAATAAGCCCTTAAACAAGTGTGTGTACAGCAATGTCCACTGCAGCAGTATTCACAATTGTCAGTTGGTAGAAGCAACCCTTATGTCCAACAACAGAGGAGATCAGTGTAAAACTGCTGTCCAGGCATCCGAGGAAATATAATTCAATCTCACAAAACAAGGACACAAGCTACAGTATGGACAAACCTTGAGAACACAAGTAAATAAACCACTCATAGAATGAGTGCACAAAATACTAAGTCCACTCACACAAGGTACCTAGGATAGTCAGATTCATAAGCAGAAAGTAGAACAGAGATTTCCAGAGCCTGAAGAGGGGTGGATAAGGAATTGTTATTTAGTGCATTTAAAGATCCAGTTCTGTAATACAAAAAGGATTCTGGAGATTGGTTGCACAATACTATGAATATATTTAACATTGCTGAACTACATATTTAACATGGTTAAAATGGTCAACTTTGTAATATGTATTTACCCACAATTTAATTTTTAAATGGGGTATGAGAGAGAGTATGTATGTCTAATCATTGATGAAATGTCTGTAGCTAAGTATCATGGGTGGGAGCTGTTTTTAAATTTCTAAATCCCCAGGGCTGGGGATTTAGCTCAGTGGTCCTGGGGCCTGCCTTAGCAAGCTCAAGGGCCCAGGTTCGAACCCTGATAACCACATACAACAATGCTGGATGTGGTGACTCACGCCCACCAACAATCACTTCCACAGTGTGTGGTGACTCACACCTGTAATCCCAGCACTCAGGAGGCAGAGGCAGAAGGATTGCTGCTGAGTTTAGGACCAGCCTGAACTACAAAGCCAGACCTGGTCTCAAAACAAAACAAAACAAAATTCTAAAGCCCAAGTTACACTCTACACGCAGTCTCAGCCTCAAGGGTGAGTCCCAGTCAGGCATAGATTGTTTTTAAAATTCCCTTCCAGTGGTTCCAAAATGCAGACAGTTTGAGAATCATTGCTATCTACTGAATTGGTTCCCAAAAGGCTACACTTCCAGGGATCATTTCTATAGTCCGTGAACTGGCTTCCAAGAGTCAAATCTATCTGACTCTGTCCTACTAAAACCTGGACTGAATAGCCCAGCTCCAGGTTCTCAGTCCAGCCTGCCCTCTAGACTCATCTGAGGGCCTCTTTCCTTCTACAATTTCTCATCATCCCAGAGATTCCAACTGGTCTAAAGGAAGCCTGGGACCTGAGGGTTTGTAAAGCTCCTTAAGTGGGCCTACTAGGAGGCCTCTAGCTGAACTGCTAGTGTTAACAGAGCCTTCTGCTCAGCTTAGCTGGTTCCAGCCTCCAACACACACCGTGCACTCCCCGCCCTCTGCGTGTGCCAGCACCCCACCCTCTGAGCTGGCCTTGATTATACAGGTATTGAAGGATGGCTGATGATCCTGGGAGCAGAGCACCATCTAATCAAGCGTGTCTGGCTGGTATTAAGAGCTGTCAGAAATCACGAGTTTGATCCTTTTGCACCAATTAGCTTCCTGCACAGAAAATTCTGATCTGTGTCCTCAAGCCAGTTTTCTTTAGCCTCATGTGTCACTCCTGACAACAGTGCATAAAACAGTGGTTATCCTACTAGAGTGGGGGGACAACAGAAAATCTGTAGACTATGTGCCCTCCTAATTATTCACTTATATAAAATATTTATTTTTGAGAGCCTACTATATGTCATGCATGGTCTAAGCTGTTTGAATAAAATCAGCAATACTTGCCCCAGCTGTGGAAGTTGTCTATTCCCAAACTGATAATCAAAATTCAAACACATAATATAAAAATTGTTATGATGATTTTTGTTATATGACCTTTTTCCCAATTAAAATAAATTTTTTAAAAATCAAAATGCTTGAATCAAGAATGCAGATTTTATTTCATATTTTTATCTCAGTAACTTGGTTTGGTCAAAAAAATTTTTAAAGCATATTTATAAAATCCCTTTATTAATAGTCAGAAAGTTGTGGGAGCTATTGTATGGTGTCAGCAAGAACAATAAGTCATCTCTAATGTTAGACCTAGAGGTCTATGCAGCCCCTAGAGTGCAGTGTCAGGTGAGGAAGGAGAAAATACTCTTTATAAACATCGATTGCTTCTTTGTTCCACCTTGCTAATGTAATCTGCATTGCAGATTAGAATTAGCATAAAATCATGGGGGATGCCAGGCAAAAATGGTCTGAGCCCCCCTGCCATTGATGGATTTGGTTTATTCTTCAGGAAGGCATTTTAGGAAGGATATATCAAGAGCTATTACTCCCAGGCTAGAGTTGTAAGAGAGAGCCATTTCTCCACCCTCTCCTTGTTCAAAGACTAAAACACCAGTAATAAGTTACATCACTGCACCGGGCGTGAATGCTCCAGGCCAAAAACATTTAACAAAACTCAGTTCAATGAGTCTGATTTTTTTTTTTCCTACTTCCATTTGACCTTTCAGATCAAAACTGTGACTAACAGCAGTGTTTGATCCAATTACATTTATGGTGTGCTATTTGTAAAGAACCTAAGCCATGCCCTTTCTAGAATTATGTGCTTGTACACACCTACATGTAAGTACAACTCTTCTGAGCATGATTTTCTGCTGATTGCACGCTGACCTTTCTCATCCACTGTATTTTACTTTAAATCTCTGGCAAGTCCGCCAGGCTATTGGACATCCCATAGCGCTTTGATTATTAGTGGCTCACCTCTGTTATCTACTCAGCAAGAATGAGAAAGTTTGAAAGAGATGCTACACACTGTCCTCCAGCTAGCTTGGAACCCAAAGGATCTGCAGCACCTGCTGAACCTGGGAGGAATTCCTTTGGCGTGGTGAGCCCACGTGCTCCAAGCACAGCTGCCACATATCACAGTGCCAGGCATGGTGGCTCATGTCTGTAAGCTCATGTCTCCCAGCACTTAGGAGGCAGAGGCAGAAGGATTACTGAGTTCGAGGCTGAGTTCAGGACCAGCCTGAACTACAAAGCAAGACCCTGTCTAAAAAATAATTCTTTTAGATATAATTCACATGTTGTTAAAATTCAATTTTTAAAATATATCACTCAAGGGTTTTAGTATATTCACAGGGTTGTACAAGAATCACCATTACCTAGTTTCAGAATATTTTCATGCCTTCAGCATGCTGGCAGTGCCCCAACCCGCTATGCGCTCTCGCCTGCTCGGTCCCACCAGCTTTCACCCTCGCACCCACCGAAAGACACTTCATCCGCAGCTGACCACTCTTCACCGGGTCCCTTTCGGTTCTTCTGGAACTACCTGACACTCCTTCCTCCTTACCCAGCACCTTCAGCCCAGGGCTGAAAAACATTTCCTGATTCAGATCTTGGCTCTCATGTTCATCCAAAAGTGAAAAGGAAAGCTTGGAGAAAACCCTTGATCAGGGTTATATTTTTATAGTAGTAGAGCTAAGAGAGGAATCTGTGGCTTTGACATTTTGCCACATAGAAAAGCAAGAAATCGGAGATTGTTGGGCTTACAAGTGACTCTGCTTGTTTTTAGAAAAATCAGTTTTCCCTCTGAGGTATCGGTGTTGATCACAAATGCATGCTATTAATCCTACTGATACTTTTTCCCAATTTTAGATATTTCCATTACCATATTGTTATTATACTTCTCTAGGTTAATGACAAACAATGGCAATAACATACTTCAAGTGCTTTGCTCAAATATGGTTTAAATTTATCTTTTTTGAGACAGGGTTTTGCTTTGTAGTTTAGGCTGGCCCCAAATTCACTATGTAGCCCAGGCAAGCCTTGAACTCACAGCAATCCTCCTGCCTCTGCCTCCTGAGTGCTGAGATTACAAGCGTGAGCCACCACACCCAGACTGTGTTATGTGGTTAACAGAGATCAAAATTGGGACCTTGTGCTTGCTGGGCAGATGCTGGAACCACTGAGCTAAATCTTTGGCCTACAGTTTAAATTTTTAACCTGCAAGTACTTGAGATCAGAATGCATTAACTGCAAACTAATGAAAGTTCAAGGGAACTTTTTACTTGTGAAACTGATATTTTACTCTTTCCCTAATTAGAATATCTCTATTACTTTTCTCCAAATATAAAAATAGTATCTGTTCATTATAGGATTTAAGGCAGTATTGAAATATATACATGCAAAAGAGAAGAAAGTCTATAATCCTACCATCCAGCAATATCTAAAAAAAAAATTTTTTTTTTTTTTTTTTTTTTTTTTTTTTTTTTTTTTTTTTTTTTTTTTTTTTTTTTTTTTTTTTTTTTTTTTTTTTTTTTTTAGACAGGGTCTCACTTTGTGGTTCAGGCTGGCCCTGAGCTCAGCCTCCAACTCGCATCACAGCAATCCTCCTGCCTCTGCCTCCCGAGTGCTGGGATTACAGGCGTGAGCCACCATGCCCGGCACTGTGGTATGTGGTACTGACTGCTGCTGGGCGGGGGTCTCCACATCCAGTATTATATGTGGTTACTGAGGATCGAACCTAGGTCCTTACCACATACAGCAATGCTGGCATGGAGACTCACTCCCACCAGCAATCAGTACCACATACCATGGTACCAGGCATGGTGGCTCATGTCTATAATCCCAGCACTTAGGAGGCAGAGGCAGGAGGATTGCTGAGTTCGAGGCTGAGTTCAGGACCAGCCTGAACTATAAAGCAAGACCCTGTCTAAAAAAACATTCTTTGAGATACAATTCACATGTTGTAAAATTCAATTTTTAAAATGTATCACTCAAGGGTTTTAGTATATTCACAAGGTCATACAAGCATCACCATTACCTAGTTTCAGAATATTTTCATTATCCCACAAAATATCCATATCTATAGCAATTACTCCCCATGACCCACACTCAGTCTCTGGCAGCCACTCTTCCTGTCTCTATGGATATGTTTATTCTGCATATTTCCTCTAAATGGAAGCACACAATGTGTTTTCTTTTTGTGACAATATTCACCTGGCATGGTATTTTCAACATTCAACCATGCTGTAGCATATAACAGGATAGCATTCCTTTTTATGTCTAAACAACACCACACTTTGCTGTGGCTATACTATATTTCACTGACTCCATTATCATTCACTAGAGAACATATGGAGCTCCCCTTTGAACTATTATGAATAATGACATTGGAACTTCACATACAAGCTTTTGTGTGTGAACATGTTCCAGTTCTCTTGGCTTAAGAATAGTTTCATGATTCAGTGGGACAGTTAATCTTGATTTTAATGACAGTGTGGTGATTAATCTTAATTTTGAACTTGCTTGGATGAAGAAATAATAAAGCATACCTGGGCAAGTCCAGGTAGAGCCGAGGGTGAGACCTTGGGGACTATATATGGTGTCTGCTCCTTTTCTCTTTGGCCTTTTCCCCTTGCTTTCTGCACCTTGCATGTCATTAAGCCCAGCAGCTTTCTTCTGCCAAGAACTTCTGCCACAATCCTCCTTCCTTGGAGTTAGCTAACCATGGACTGGCACCTCAGAAACTGTGAGCCAAGATGAACTTCTCCTCTGTAATCTGTGGGTATCAAATATTTTGTCCCAGCAATCAAAAAGCTCCTGGACACAAATTATTCAGACTTTCCTCTGCATTCATCTATATTCATGGGCCAACATATTGTGATATATCATTATTCCCAATTCCTTGGCCTCTTTGACTATAGGAGAATGAATTAAACTTCTAGTTTTCAAAAGACTTGCAGTGTCTTGTGGGAAAAAGATAGATACATGTGATAGATAGATAGATAGATAGATGTGATAGATGATAGATACATAGATCGATATATGTGATAGATAGATATATGTTTGATAGACAGATACATATATAGATAGATAGATACATAGATAAATAGATAACACATCATGACCAAGATGTCATTTATGTTGGCCTGTAGTAGATAGAACTGGGCCAAAGTTTTAAAAGCCATTGTGGATTTCCTACCATGAGTGGGAAATCACTTCTCAACCTTCCTACCCAGAATAAGTAGACAGAGGGAGCTTAAAAGCAGCTGAATACTACCACTGACATATATGAGAGAAATAATTACTACTGTAAACCACTGATATTTGCCTTTTTATAGTCACTGTTACTATAGTAAATAAATCATTCACCATCTGTTTATCCTACCTAAGGACTTAGGCTGGACATCTTTACAGATATAAACTTAAAATATAGTGTTCGAAAACC
>PVIR01033758.1:0-11587 GCA_004026965.1 Petromus typicus
GTGGTGGGATTCCAAAAACTGGGCCGCAGGCCGGTGATTTAGTGCGGAGCTGCTGCGCCCGCCTTGCAAGGTCTCAGTTCTATCCCCAGAAATGGGTCAAGGGAGGGAATCAGGGTTGTGTATATAAAAATGCGTCAGCCATCTATAAAAGTGCCCAGCACACGAGAGGCGGAGGCAGGAGGACTGCCACAAGTTCCAGGCCAGCCTGGACTACATAGCAAGGTGGGGGCTGACTTCAGGCTGCCTGGGCAGTTTCACTGTGCTGTTCCCAGCCGAAGTGATGGAGAAGATGACAGGGGCTGGGACAAGTCGGAAGTTGCTCCTCCTCCATCCTGGTGGCAGGGGAGTGACCCTGATCAAAGGAAGTAGTGGGGCTTGAACTCAGGCCTGGCTGAGCTGTGACCTTCCGGTCCCAGCTGGGTGTCAGCAGCTCTGTCCACACCAGGAGGTCAATCCTGAGCACCCTGGCACTGGGGCACTGGGAAGGGTCCCCCGGCCTGGAAACCTGCAGGCCTCAGGCTAGGTTGCTCCTGGTGGGCTGGTCTGCGTGGGGTCCTCCTCGATTATTTCCTCAGCCACGCTGCTTGTTTGGCACTGGGGACAGAAGCCAAGGCCTCTGTGAGCTGTATCCCTGTCCCTTTGTGTATTTTTATTTTGAGACAGGGTCTCTGTGAGTTGCCTGAGCTGGGCTTGAACTTGTGATCCTCCTGTCTCAGCCTCCCGAATACTGGGATGGTGCCCAGCCCTGTTGCAGACCCAGAGTCATCTCCATGTGATGTGTGGAGGGAAGACAAGCAGCCAGACCGCTGTGTGTTCCTGTCATGCACCGGGGCCATCCGGGGAGCAGAATGTGAAAGTCCTGAGCCCCAACCTCTCTGAGGAAATTCCTGCCTCATCCTCCTGTAGTGTTGGGACTGCAGGTGAGCGGTTTGGTTGTTAGTGCTCTGGGGGGGGCGGGTACAAGTGCAGAGTCCAGCACCCAGGACCGCAGTGCCAGCACTGGCAGACAGGGGACAGCATATTTGTCCCGCCAAGTCTCCAGGGCGATGCCTGGCAAGGTCACTCTGGGGGGAGGGGTTTGCTGCTATTCTCTGCTGGTCTCTGATTTTTTCGCTCTGAGACAGGGTCTCGCTAAATAGCTCGGGCTGCCCTTGAATGTACCATGCGGCTCAGAATCCCTCATGATCCTCCTGCCTCAGCCTCCAGAGTCCTGGGATTGCAGGAGCCGGGTTACCCAAGTCAGGTCTTCCTGTTCTAGCCCCGCCCTGTTCAAGGTTGGGGCAACAGCACCTCCCTGTGGCCAAGCTGCAGGACAGCAGGAAATTCGGCCCCTGAGCGGGTGACACAGCCACCCCAGCCCGCTGAGGGACTGGCAGCTGCCGTCCTCCACAGAGGAGCCTGGTGCCTGCGTGTGGGTCTCAGAGTGGCCACCGCAGGGCCGTCAGCCTCTCCATTCCTCAGAGTAACTGACCAGTTATCAGCACAGCAGTCGACATACCGCTCACTATTTTGAAATATGCAGATCACGTCGCCGTGCCGCGCAGCAGACACACCAACTCTCTTCTGTTTCCCTCCAGACCTGACAACAAACTCACCCCCGCTGCCCGCCAGCCACCATTCTCCCTATGCCTATGTGCTCAAAGTCCTCATGTTTTTGTTTTGTTGATGCACCATCTGAGCGCTCTAGAAGCTGAGGCAGGATTGCCACAGTCTGAGGCCAGCTGGGCTCCACAGCGAGTTCAAGGCCGGCCTGAACTATTTGAATCTAACTTAATTCACTTAGCAGTATGGTGTCCACATCTGTCCATTTTCCTGCAAATTTCAGAATTGACATCTTCATCATTTCTATACCGTCCTTACCCTCTTCTCTTTCCCTTAGGCCCCTTCCTTCCTGTGAACTTGTTTCCTGTATCTTTTATTTTCCTCTATAAATTACAAGTACACTGGGTTGTTCATATAAGAGGAAGCATGTGCTATTTACGTTGGTGTCCGATTTATTTCACTCAGCATTATGATGTCTATGTGCATCCATTTGCTTACAAGTGACTCAAATTTTATCCTTTTTTATGGCACAGCAGCACTCCACGGTGTGTAGATACTTTTTGTCCGTTCATCTGTTGGTGGCCATGCAGGCTGTTTCCAAGATTTAGCTCAGTGGTTCTGGCATCTGCCTGGCAAACGCAAGGTCCTGAGTTCAATCCCAGCATCACATACCACAATGATGGTATGTGGTATTATAGGTAGAAAAGCTAGTTGGATACATGGCAGGAAGACAGACAGGGCAGGTCTTTGAAAAAACTCACAAGAAGGGCCGGGGAATTAGCTCAGTGGTTTCGGCGCCTGTTTTGCAAGCGCAAGGGCCTGGGTTCGATTCCCCGGTAACCACATAACAATACTGGGTGTGGAGACTCATCCCAGCAGCAACCAGTACCACATACCACAGTGCCGGGCGTGGTGGCTCACGCCTGTAATCCCAGCACTCGGGAGGCAGAGGCAGGAGGATTGTGATGTGAGTTGGAGGCTGAGCTCAGGGTCAGCCTGAACCACAAAGCGAGACCCTGTCTCAAAAAAAAAAAAAAAAAAAAAAACCTCACAAGAAGGGAAACTGTTACCAAAGGTCAGGACCTCAGCAGAACTCCCGAGTAACAGTGACTGACTGAGGCCTCGTTCTCCTGAATAACTAAGTCAGTGGGAATCAAGGTCCACATCCACCCCCTCCCCGGGAATGTAGTGATTGTAAATTCCCTGGGGTATAGAGCCAGGACTTTGGCCCACCTGGGATCAAAAAGACCCTATACAACTTGATTTCTCATCGGCCCCCATTTGATCAAGATTGCTTACACAGGCCTGGGGATTTAGCTCAATGGCCCTGGCACCTGCCTTGCAAGTGCAAAGGCCTGGTCATCTCAGAAACCACATACAATATTGGGCATGGAGACACGCCCACCAGCAATCATTGCCACATACCACAGTGCCGGGCGTGGTGGCTCACACCTGTAATCCCAGCACTCGGGAGGCAGAGGCAGGAGGATTGCTGTGGTGAGTTCAAGGATGAGCTCAGGGCCAGCCTGAACTACAAAAAGGAGACTCTGTCTCAAAAAAAAAAGAAAGAATGAAAGAAAAAAAAAAGGATTTAGCTATTGAGCTGTACCTTGTAAACACAATTAGGCATATGTCGCTGTAATAGGGTCTTTAACTTTTGTCTTTTTCAGAGCCTCACTAGGTAGTTCAGGCTGCTCTAAACTCTACGTTGCCCTGCCTGGCTTTGAATTCAGTGATCCTCCTGCCTCAGCTTCCTGAGTGCTGAGGTCACAAGGGTTTGCCACTGCGCTCTGGGCCTCTTCTGTCTTCGGTTGCTGCTGCCTCGATGGCCCGAATCTCCCTTTTCGGGTAACTCTGGCTTTGGGAGGAGCTGGAGTCCCGGCGCAGGGTCGAGGGCCTGTGGTGGGAACACAGGCCGACACAGGCACAGGTGCGCAAACCTCGGCGGCAGACACGTTCCAGGGGTGCCACCCGGTGGACCCAGAAGCTCAGATGAATTTGCATTCAGAGAGGAATCCAGACAGGCTCAGTGGCAGGCTGAGTCAGGAAGATGGCAAGCTGGAGCGCAGCCAGGGCGACGCGCAGGGTGTCCTAGAAGTGGGGGTAGCAGTAGCTGGCGTGGGGGTGGCCGAAGCCGGAGCCCCAGCTCCAGCTGCCCGGGCCCAGGTGCTCCGGGGCGGCGGGCGCGCAGACTTCCTTGGGCGCCGGCCGGGCCGGGCCGAGGCGCCGCAGCGCCGCCTCGCTGAACTGGTACGTCAGCTTGCGGCGCACCTTGATCACCTCCCCGGTGCGGCTGTAGTTGCGCAGTGCACGGGCCATCTTCTGGTAGGTCATGGGCTTTCTGTTGCCTTTCCGCCGGCCCCAGAGCTCCGCCAGCCGCTCCTTGTTCTTGGACACGAATTGGAAGACACCCCTGGGCCTGTCCACCCACTGGATGCAGGCAGCCAGCTCCGGGGTGCAGAGCGCCTCGTGCAGGTACTCAAACAGCCGCAGCTTCCTCCTGCCTGCAGGGGAGACAGAGTCAGAGCGGCGAGGGAGCCCCTTAGGTCTACCCGAGCAGCTAGGCTGGCCTCGAAGGTGCTATGATCCTCCTGCCTCAGCCTCCCGGCCGCTGGAATCACAAGATGGGCTGAGCACCTGCACTGGAGCAAGTCCTCTCTCCCTCAGATACGTCCCAGGTCGCGCAGGTCAGATGTGCACTCGGCCTACTGCGGCTCCCCTGGGTGGCTGGGGCTCCACGTGTGCTCACACCCTGGCCTCTGCTCACAGGCCTTTTGGCAGGGCTGAACCTCCACACCCAGCAGGAGGCAGGACCTTGACCTTGCTGTAGAAAACAACACGCTGACAGCTCGCTGGTTACAGAGGTGACTAACCGGGCCTGGTGCAACTTACCTGGACTCTCAGCACTCTTGAGAGGCCGAGGCAGGAGGATCCCAAGCTTAAAGCCTACCTGGACAACTTGGCAATTTAGTGAGACACTGCCTGAAAATGGGGGTGGGCTAGAGAGATTCCTCAGTGTAGAGGCCTCGAGTGCAGCCCCCAGTGCTGCATAAGGGTCAGAAGGGCTGTCTCAGCCATTTTCAGAAAGCCAGGAGCTTTATTCAAATGAGTTTGATCAAATGAGGCACTCTTGGGGCTGGGGGTGTAGCTCAGTGGTTCTGGCGCCTGTCTTGCAAGCGCAAGGACCCTGGTTCAATCCCCGGTAACCATATACCATACTGGGCGTGGAGACTCACACCCAGCAGCAACCAGTACCACACACCACAGTGCCAGGCGTGGTGGCTCACGCCTGTAATCCCAGCACTCGGGAGGCAGAGGCAGGAGGATTGCTGTGATGTGAGTTGGAGGCTGAGCTCAGGGCCAGCCTGAACTATAAGAAGTGAGACCCTGTCTCACAAAAAAAACCAAAACTATCTTGCCGTCTAGTCCAGGTTGGCCTCGAGCTCCCTGTGACCCTCGGTCTCCTCCCGGCCTCAGTTTCACAGCAGCCTTCTGGTGTGGTTAGTTAGTGCCCTGTCGCTCTGGGTGAGGGACTGTGGGTCCTGGTCTCGGGTTTGTTCAGGTCTTTGCGGCCGCCAGAGCCAGGCAATGGAGGCTCCTCAGCTGCCTCGACACCTCGTACCTGCTCAGGTTGGTGACGGGCGGCCAGCACCACAGGAGGCTCTGAAACCAGGAGTCCAGCAGGGCCAGGTGGCACAGGCCTGGCAGCCCCACAGCCCAGAGGCTGAGGCAGGAGGATCCCAGTTCCAGCCCAGCCTGCACACCTTAGTCACTCAGTGAGACTCTGTCTCAAAAAAATCTTAGAAAGATTTTACAGGGCTGGGGATGGAGCTCAGTGAGAAGGCTCT
This sequence comes from Petromus typicus, assembly GCA_004026965.1. NCBI lineage: Eukaryota > Metazoa > Chordata > Mammalia > Rodentia > Petromuridae > Petromus > Petromus typicus. Next base: position 5,391 of record PVIR01033758.1, read on the forward strand.
GGGTTCCATCCCCAATACCATAAGAAAATTCCAAATTATGGTATCGAACCTTTTGCAGAAGATGTGACAGATTTTTCTGGGTTTTTTCTTTTTTGGAACAGCACATTCTTATTCCAAGCGGAGCCCACCTGGAGTAAGGCTGTTTAAACTGCACGTGAGATAAGACTCCCGAGTGGCCACTCCCTCCGTGCTAGGCCGCGACCACATACCTTTCCCTCCCCTCGGCTGGGAAAGCACGGGGGGCTCAGTCTGACTTCCTGCCATGCTCTGCAGAGATACGTGAGTGTCGTCTTCAAGGCAGTACACATCCACGCCACTGTTCTACACAAATAATGTTCCATTATTAAACTGAAGCTGGTTGTGCAGTCTCATAAAATAATGCAGTAAATGAAAATACTTGTTCTGGGGTAGCAACACACGCCCTTGTAAACCCAGCACTCTGGGAAGCTGACGCAGGAGGATCCTGAGTTCCCGGCTGGCTTAAACAACGTGACTCAAGGGCCGAGGAGTTAGCTCAGTGGTTCCGGTACTCATCCTGCAAGCGCAAGGGCCCAGGTTTGATCCTGGGCAACCACATACAATACTGGGTGTGGAGACTCACGCCCAGCAGCAACCAGTACCACATACCACAGTGCTGGGCGTGGTGGCTCACACCTGTAATCCCAGCACTCGGGAGGCAGAGGCAGGAGGATTGCTGTGATGTGAGTTTGAGGCTGAGCTCAGGGCCAGCTTGAAAAAACCTGACTCAGAATTTTAAAATAGAGGGCCAGGGATTTAGCTCAAGTGGTATTGTGTCTGCTACAGAAGACATAAGGGCCAGAGTTTGATAGCTGGTGCCAGGAAAAAAAGAAAAAAAAAAAGATGCATATTGATTCTCAGGGATGAGAATGTAGCTCAGGGCAGAGTCCTGGGTTCAATCCTGCATGAAAGGGTGAAAAATTAGTTTTCCACAGCTATGGAGGGAAGTATAAAAATGTCAATTAATTTTTGCTCATATTGTTGTAATTATATCAGTGCTGCTCATTTATTAGTTTTAGGATTTCAACATCATCTCAAATAAACAGAATTTAAAAAAAGGAAGAATTGTGGGTAAATGAGGCGCTCCAGGCGATGTGGACAGATGCGTTTCTGCTGATCCAGGTGGGAGGGCAGCAGCCCGGGAGCTGACAGCGTGGTGTGCAAGCAAAGGGCACAATTAAAAGATAAGAGGACATAGGATCTAGATCTGTCTCCAGTGGGAAGGGATTAAGAGACAGGGGAAGGGGGAGATGAAAAGGGCATTAAGATGCATTATGGACCTGGACCAACTCACCACAAAGAACTGGATCACTAGGTACTGCAAACAGGGCCGACTAAAAAATAAAGATTGAAGCCGGGGGTGACAACGCAGACCTGTCATCTCAACATTTAGGAGGCTGAGACAGGAGGATCTCTGTGAGTTCAGGGGCAGCCTGGACTACATACAGACTGTGACTGGAAGAAAAAAGTCACATTTAGGTCCCGCTCTAACAGACTGTTTGAGTAAGTAATTATAGGCAGAAAATAATGTAAAAGAACACAGAAGGCACTCAGGAGCCGGAGGAGGCCGGATTACAAATTTGACGCCAGCCTGATGTCCATAAGCAAGTTCCAGGCCAGCTTGGATTATAACAAGATCTTGTTTCAAAAGATTAAACAAAAAATGAATAAACTAAATTAATTAAAATAGAAAAATAACTAAAACAAATGACATGAAGAGATGGTGGGAACATTTTCCACTGTAGGCACCTGCTAACCTACTGACAATAGGTCCAAAATGGAACTGGCTCAAAGAGGAAAAAAAAAAAAAGCCAGGCATGGTAATATGCACCTGTGATCCCAGCACTTGGGAGGCTGAGGCAGGAGGATCTCCATTAGTTTGAGCCCAGCCACCCTGAACTATGTAGCAAGAACCTATCTCAAACAAACAAACAAAAAATACCCTACACAAACCCTATAAAACAAGGCAAAAAGAACAGGTCAGTACAAGATTGTATTTCGGGGGGAGGTGCCAGGTGTTCACTTGGTACACACAGGAAGAAGGGCGGAGGCTGTGGGAAAGCTGGCAGAGCTGCTCCGCCCGTGCCCAGCTCCCATTGTCCCAAGCGGTGGGCTTCCGGACGCCCGGGAGGGTTGGGCGCAGCACCAAGGAGTGCTGGGCGCCCTTCACAGGTGCTCATGCTGGTGCCACTCCAGGTCCCTCCAGCAGTATTGCCCTGGCCACCACCCACATCTGACCCATCCTGCCCACCCAGCCTGGCACGGTGCACACGCATACTCACGATGGTGGAGCGCCAGGAGCAGACGGGCTCCTCCAGGGACAGTGCCTGGCAGCTGCAGGGCCCGGCCCTGGTGGCAGGGCAGGGGCAGAGCAGGGCCAGGTAGTTCTGGTAATCTGAGCAGAGAGAAGGGAGAGGCAGTCCGTGTGAGCTCACGGGTCTCCTCTGAAGTTCAGTGCCACTCGACCCTAGGAGACTCTCCTGCTTCAGCCTCCCAGCACACACATGATGCATGTGCATGCACACACACCCTGCATTCCCCCACAGCTGTTCTGCTGTCCTGGAGTGCCATGGCCAGACTGATCCAGTCAGGACCGGAGAGGTGGCCAGGAGTTGCTGACAACACTCTTTAGATAAGATGGCCCTGGTTCAGCGGCCAGTTCCGGTCCTGTGGCTTGGTTGTAAACGGGCGGTTAGAGAACTCGGCGTGGACATCACAGTATCCGGAACGAGGGAGAGTCGGAGGAACTTGAGGGCTTTGCTTTTACTTATGTAACCCCCATGCATCGCTGTGTCGTGACAGAACACAGAGCTGTAGTACTGTATGGTGCAATCAGCAAACATTACAGTACAGTGCAGGTGAGGTGTGCAGTCCAGAAAACAAAGACTGTGCCGACCGCAGTGCTGCATCCCGTCACCCCAGCACTTGGGAGGCTGAGGCAGGAGGATCACCCATGAGTTGGAGGCTGACCTGGACTACACAATGAATCCATATCTCAAGAAAACCCAGATAACCACACACAGCGACACACCCGACATGATACTGAGGTACTATGAATTACATGTACAGATCTATACAAAAATCTCTTAAGTCTGACTGACAGGTCATAGGTCTGAACAACTATTATACAAGGTCATAAGATCATCACATGGGACTGCCTGTAGCTAAAATGATGCGTCCAGGGGGTGCATAAATACCCATCAGGCTCTTCCAGATATATATATATATTTTTTTTTCCTGTACTGGAGATTGAACCCAGGGCTCCGCCTGAGCTTCGTCTCCAGCCCTTATTTTTCAATTTTGAGACACGGTCTCTAAATCACTCAAGTGCCAGACTGAACTAGACGTAGGACTCCGAGAGTCCTGGGATGGCACATAGGCAGCACTGTGCCCAAGCCTCTTTTTCTGAAGCAGGGCTTCCCTTTGCTGCCCAGGGTGGCCTCAGACCGTAGGTAGCTCGGGCAGGCCCTGACCTTGGGCTCTTCCCGCACCGCTTCCTGAGTGCGGGGATTAGAAGGTCTCACTGGGCTATTCAGGCTGGCCTCGAACTCACAGCGATCCTCCTGCCGTGGCCTCTGCAGCGCTGGGATCACAGGAGCCCAGCCCAGACGTCTGAAATAATAAACTTTGTATCTATATTCTCTGAATTGCGCATGTGAGTCTTTCATTTTTTCATTCTGTCTAGAACTGCGGATCTAATCCAGGGCTTTTCCACCGAGCAACATCCCCAGCCCTTTTTTAACATTTTGAGACAGATTTTTTACTAAGTTGCCAAAACTGACCTTGAACCTTGACCATCCTCCCTCAGCCCTCCAAGTGCTAGGATCACAGGCACACACCACCTCGCCTGTCACGTGACCACCCTGTCACGTGACCACGCAGCTGCCAACGAGAAAGACTTCTTACCCGAGGAGCATGGCAGGCCGGCTGTGGAGTGCTGCTTCAGGATCTCCAGAGCGTCCTCGAACGTCTGACCCAGCTTGTCCTGCTCAACACAAGTCTGTTGGAGTAACGGCAGAAGGGGAGGAGTTATGAAGTTTCTGTGCCAGGCATGGTGGCACAGGCCTGTCATGGTCGAACTTGGGAGGCTGAGGCAAGAGTATCGCCCTAATTTCCACACAAGCCTGGGCTACGTAGCAGGATCTTGTCTCAAAACAAACTAACAAACATTACCAATGAAATTTGATTTTCCTGATACTAAGGGGTATTTTGACTAGGTATGGTGGCATATGCTTCTAATCCAGGCATTCAAGAGACAGGCAGGAAGATCATCACGAGCTCCAGGCCAGCCTGGGTGATATCGCAAAATCCTGTCTCAGAATACCAAAACTTTGAGCCAGGGATTTAGCTCAGTGGTTCTGGTGCCTCCTTACAAGCACAAAGTCCCAAATTTGATCCTCGGTACCACGTACAGCAAAGCCAGCCATGGTGACTCACACCCACCAGCCGTCAGTACCACACATCACAGTGCTGGTTGTGGTGGCTCACACCTATAATCCCAGCACTCGGGAGGCAGAGGCAGGAGGATTGCCGAGTTTGAGGCTGAGAAACTAAAAAACTAAAAAAAAAATAAATAAATAAATGAAAATTAATAAAATTTTTTAGAACAGTAAATTTACTGAGATAAATTTTATATACCAGTTTATCCACTTAAAAGTGCACAATTCAGTGCCCCCCCCCAGTGGGTTTTAACAAAATAAAATTAACTGAGTATGGTGGTGCCTGAATGTAATCCAGCACTCAGGAGGCTGAGACAGGAGGATCGCCATGAGTGCGAGGCCAGTTTGGTCTACATAGTGGGTTCAGAGCCAGTCTGAACTACTTAGTGAGACCTTGTCTTTAAAAAATGCAAAAACAAAGAAATACAATTCAAAGAAAGAAAAAGAAAAAGAAAAAGATCAAGGTAACATATTTAATATAAGGGCATTTGTCAATCATTTAAAGAAATGAATTGACATGCCCCAAGATTCAAAGCTGCACACTGCACCTTGAAACTAGCTTTTTTTTTTTTTTGAGCCAGGGTTTTGCTTTGTAGTTCAGGTCAGCCCTGAGCTCACTGTGTAGCCCAAGCTAACCTTGAACTCAAGGAAATCCTCTTGCCTCTGCCTCCTGAGTGTTGGGATTACAGGCGTGAGCCACCACGCCCGGCACTGTGGTGTCATTAATGGGGATCCAACTCCGGATCTTGTGCGTGCCAGGCAGATGCCAGAACCACTCAGCTAAATCCCTGGCCCCAAAGCTATCCATTTCATATGCTTATTGATTCCAATATTTTGTGAAATTAGAGGAGAAACTATTTTCAAATATCAACTTACCATGCTTCATGAGTAAGTGGAAGACCCTGAAAAAGTTAAACACATAAAAGACAAAGTTAGAGTTCCAGCTAGATTCTGAGTGAAAGCCCCCAGTGCAGAAAGGAGCTGGTGCCGTATACGATGTTATGGCAACCGTCAGATTCTCTGAGGAGGGAATCTTTATCCTGCAGCCTTTCCTACAGACCTTCCTCTCAGCTTTTATCCTGAAAGCTTCCTAGACGGGATCTGCCCCAGCCCAAACGTGCGCAGTGTTGGGCTAATCTCGAACCTAGGACTTCCAGCTCTACAAGCAAGCGCTCGCTGTGGGAGCCGTGCTATGCATTAAAATAGCTAAAAGCCCTCCCCGGCTGCCCTGCTCAACTGTACAAAAACAATACACATGTCCATACAGTACTGGACCATTTAACTATTGGAATATTTAAGAATTCTGAAAATCAAAATTCAAGCCTTTCTGCCTTCTGACAGTCCAGCCGAAGACACATATGCTTTCCTGCCACGAAACCCTGATTTATAATACAAAGGAAATTCAGCTTATGAAGCCAGTTTAGGAACTTGTCTTAGATGAAATCTTAGTTCCTAGGTTAAGAACTCTATCTAGGCCAGGTGTGGTGGCTTCAGCCGGTGATCTCAGCACTCAGGAGGCCGAAGCAGGAGAATCTCCATGAGTTCAAGGCTTGCCTGGGCTACATAGTGAGAACCTGTCTAAAAAACAAAATGGAAATAGCTGACCAGGCTAGGTGTGATACGTACACCTATATACCCAGCACTGTGGGAGGCTGAGACAGGAGGATCACAAACTTAGGATAGCAGAAACTAGCAACTCCAGTCTAAACCTGTACACTGCCTACTGTTTTCCTGAACTGG
>PVIR01033759.1:0-17631 GCA_004026965.1 Petromus typicus
GGCACATAGACTTGGATGCTTCACACTTGGCAAACTGTCTCAAAGTTTTATTCAATATTCAGTATACAATATATTCAATAACAAGTGATGAGTACATAAATGCACTGGATATTTCACAGTTTCCATGCCTATCTCTAGTCTTCCTTGATGTTTCTGTTGACTAGTTTCCTTCCTTGACTTTCTCACTAATAGGTTAAACTTTACTTGTAGCCAAATTCAAGTTACCTCAAATTCCTATTAACAGAAAACAGTTCAGAGCTAGAAGACACAATGGCAGAAAAACCAAGTTTCTTCTCAGCCTGCAGTGGATCTTAGTATGTATTATTGTACCTCTCACTTCTCTGCATATCCCATGAGATTAGATAACTTCATTGGGTATGATGCCACAGACCTGAACAGCACCAAATCTGAGATGAGGCCCACTGTCTCAGTCACAAAATTTGTACCTGGACTTTCTTCCCATAGTGGCCCAGTAACCACCTTTGTCTCTGTGCCCAATTTCCACAAATTTTACTTTTTGTTTTACTAATTTCTGAAAGACTTCTCTTTGATGATAAAGACTTTGCCATAATCTACCAAAGGTGTTAAATTAAAAGTTGAACAGAATGTTACTCATTCTACTTTCTGAACAAGGGTTGAGAAAAAGCATGGCAGGTGGACATCTGGAATTTAGGAGTCACATTTTTTTTGAGTCCTTATTGGCCTTGGGTCTGTTCTGCAATAGGTGGTGTTACTAGAATATTTTAGATTGTTAAAGATGATAAAAGCATTCTCTCTACCCCTATGATTCAAGCTACTCACATACCACAAAGCTAACAGCAGAATTTCCCCCACTTACTTGTTTCTTCCCATGTAAATATAAAAGAGAGTGCCTGATAAATGAAAAGGATTGGTAATCAGAAAATTCATCTAAGTAGATTTTCAATTCACAGTCAACCACTTGGGTAGAATGAATCTTTATGCCAATTACCCTAAGACTGCCACAAGACATTATCTTTATTTGAAGAAATAAATAAAATTCTTTTCTTTATTTTTCTACTTAATTCTACCTCCTTGTCCTTCACACCACATCTGCACCTAACAACACTTCTTCAGTGAAATATTCAGCCTCTCAGCAGTATGCGTGTCACACTGATAGGTAACATCACTTTTGCTCATTTCTTGTTCATTCCAGTGACCCGCCGAGGAGCTCATTCTGCTCAGTTCCTTACAAAGTACCGGATCCAGTGGTGCCTCAGGACACTGGTGTCTCTAAGTGCTCAAATGTCGCATTACAGTGTCATCACCAATAGCACCATTCAATGGCCATTAAGCAATCAATAGTTATCATAAACATATATTTCACAATTGCAGGGAAACGTCATGATTATAAGCAACTAGCAAATAAACAATGAGTCCTTCCAGAGTCTATAGTGAGGTTTGTGCTATATTCCTGATGCTCTCTCCTCTGAAGCTATATAGTAGGCATTCATGTTGGCCTCTTGTTCAACAGGTTAGGGATTTCAGAAAATGGAATCCAAAATGTATTGCTTTCTTGTGACAACATCAGTGACTTCCATGGCTACACTTGGTTTTCTAGGGAAAAGCTTTTCTTTTAATAATAGCTACAACCTTTTGTTCTTGTATCTGACTCATTCTACTAAAGTGAATTCCTTGCAAAATGTCCATGCATTCACTCATTCTCTGAAGGGCAAGAATGACCTGTGCATTCTTGAGCTCTAGACTAGGCCCTTAGAAGTTAGCACTGAACTAGATACATTGTTACCCAACCCAAACACAGAGGCCAGCATACAATAGCTGCCCTCCTCCACCCCTGGTCAGCCCTCCCATTATTCTGCAGAAAGCCTTGAACACATAGGAAAGACATTCTTTGTAGCGCTGGCCATTGACCACATGACAACGTCTTGTAGCAGAGGCAACTCATGCACTAGCTCAGAGGGGAAAAAAAAGGAAAGCAAACAAAATTTTCTCAGCAGCATCTTTAGATGTATAATGTGTGTGACAAATACAAGTGGTTCTTCATTGTGGTCATAAATAGCAGTTCTGCAAAACCATTATATATAATTTATGGGATGTGGCAGCTGTTCTGGGAGCTTGGGCTGAGTGTTTTTAGTATCTGTAAAAGACATCAGGCTTTTAGGAATTAACAGGCAAAAACCGAAATTAAGCAGATTTTGGTCTCATAAAGAAAAATCCTTTCTTATAATTAGAAAAAAGAAGCAAAGAAAGAAAAAGTAACACCATTTGGCATCCATAAAGAAAAAATATAAGGAACAGCTTGGTGAAGGGAGGATGACTAGATAAATTCCGAAGGTCTTAAGGTTTCTTTCAAATGTAGAATTATAATTCTAGAAATAATCCAAATATGAATTTTAAAAACTGGCATTAAAAGCCAGAGATTGGATAGTTTTTAATTACTTAGGAGGTATGTTTAGTGGTTATGGATTTTCTATGGTTTATTTTCAGCTCCCTTTATCTGATATGAGGTCATTTTTCTTGATACAGTGCATGCACACAAACGCATAAATAAGACAGAATGTATGCATTAATCACACTTTTGTATTTTCTACATTTTTAAATGTCTTTAGGCCTAGCTGACCTTGGACAGACTGCCCCTCCCAAAGCCAGTTCCTAAATAGCAGGTTTACTTTCGCGTTTATTTTTCATATATTCCAACCAGCTCAGAACCCATATTACCATCCACTTGCTTTAATCAGCTCTTGCATTTCAGCCCATCATCCCCCAGCCCTAGGTGCCCTGTGTTTAGCTAGTAGACAACTAGACATGGTCCTCTGGCCCCAGAGTCCCTTGAAATTACTCAAATCTCCCAATCTGCTTACCCTGCTCATTCATATTTTTACGCAGAGACTATAAGAACAACCTTGCCTACATTTCCCTTTCCCTCTCATTGCCTCTGGGGCTCCCCTCAACCCTGGTTTGACCTGCCCCAGCTTTTGTTTCTGGGGTTCTGTTGGTGTGAACTTCTGTCTCAAGCCAGGTGTGGCATCTTACAGCTGTAATTGCAGCACTTTAAGAGGTTGAGGCAGGGAGACAAGAATTCCAGCTTAGCTTGGGCAATTCAGTAATTTAGAAGACTGTCTCAAAACAAAAATTAAAAAAAAAAAGGTCTGGGAATGTTGCTCACTGTGAAAGTCCTGGGTTCCATTCTTAATGCCAGAATAAAGCAAAACAAGGCAAAACAAACATCTCACACAGACACACAGACACACACACACACACACACACACACACACACACACACACACACAATCCTTGCATGGTAGTTATTTCCATGTCTACTCAACTGATCATAACTAACTAAAACAAATCCTAGTTATCCCTAAAGCAAAGTGACTACAGGTTGGTAGACAATATCGCAGAGAAGAAATGACTACAAAGGAAGTTCAGGGATTAATTTTATGGGTAAACTGATTTTTGCTTGCTCCCTATAGTTAGTATATGAAAGCAGCTGGCATTTATCGAGCACCTACTACACATTACCTTGGTTAGCTTATACCACTTACATCTCAGAATGCAGCACCAATGCAAAGTGAATATGATCAATTTCTTCATTTTAAAAAATGAAGAAAACGACAAATGTGGAAGCTAAGAGACTTGCCCAAGGAGTCACACTCAGCTCCTGGTTGTGCGAATGTGAACCCAGCCTTTTAGTTGTACCTTTTAAAATATGTTTTATGCATCATACCCCATTTAACCACTCGCTGCACCAGAATGACTGTCAAGCAGCAGACCCTGACTCTTCAAGACAATAAAGGTTAAAAATCTTCCCATCTCCCATTCACAGAAACAAACTGATTCTTGAAATAAACCTCATGCTAAACCTGATGGATAGGAGAAGCAAGATTGTAACCAAAAGCTTCCATTGCAGGATAAGTTCTCTAGGGCACTGTAGCTCCTGGTGTACCTTCAGGTAGTGCTGAGCTGTGGCTGACACAGCCCGGTGTTCCTGGCGTGGAGTGCAGATGGGAATGTCTCATCTGTGTATACTAAACTCCTTCAGCTCAGCTCTACACATTGACACGATCCACGGTTTACTTCTTGAATTGCCTTGGCTTCTCTGTTCTGGATCCCCAAGTCATCTTATCCAACCTCATGATTTAAAATAAAATGCACAAACTGATGACTCCAAATTGCTACCTCAAGCCCTGCTATCTCCCCTGACCATCAGTCACAGGTACAGTATCTTCACAGAGGTGCCTTTATTTCACTATGATCAGTGACACAGAGGTTCCATCCAAAGGTATAAACAAGCCAGAGAAGGCATCTGTCTGAAAAGACCAATTTTATTTGGCATAAAGCCTGGAGAAGTTCTTACCTAAGAGCCTTGTCAAATTTCAGAACATCTTAGTGGAGAACAATTAAAACTAAGCTGGTAGTCCCAAAACACCGGTAACAACAACAGCCAAGAATATAACAGAGAGATCTAAATATGGACAGCCAAGAAGAACCCTCCTGGGCTCTGGTCCCAGGGATCAGGAAGACTGTGTGCAAGTGCTGAGGTGCACTCATGGTAGAATAGTCCGAAGAGGCCCTGGAGCAGCCCCACAGCATTCCTCAGAGCACACTGAGATCTGCAGCAAAACAGGGGGCCTTTACTAGCTCAGCTGACTCAGGGGAATTAAGCATATCCTTGGACCAGTGACTACCTGAACAATACCTATTGTGACCAAAGGATGTTTCCTAGGAAGCCGGATGTTACAGATGAAAACATATTCATTCTGCTGGGAGGCATCTCTCAGGACTGCCTGCAGAGAGAGGGTTGCACCCCTTACCCTGCAGAATATCCATACACTTTCATACTTTCATGTTCAGTGGGAAGTTTGAAATTCTACCTGGATGAGGAGTCTTAAGGATGCACTCAACTGTCCACTCTGTCTCTCAGACATTTCACAGGTACCTCAGAGGTTCTGCATCTAAACTGATTCCCAACAGCCACTCCTACCAGGCTAATACAGTGATTACTCAGCCCAGTGAGTGACCACACTATTCTTCCAGTGGCTTGAGCACAAACATTACAGTTATCCATAACCTTTCCTCATATTCCATACTCAATCCATCAATCAACCCTATTGTCCTGTTTTCAGAATAGCTTCTAAATCTAGCCATTTTCCACTGACACTTAATTCCAAGCCTTCATTCAGTTTGGAATTCTTGGGATACTCAGGCAACTAGTACTTTTCTTTTAATACTTCTGTGCTCTTCAGTCTCAACACAACAGTGAGCTTGTCACAACTCATCAGGTTACAATTCTTCCAGTTTATTAAAAATCTTCTGATGATCCCATTTTCACTCAATATTTCCCAAATGATCTTTTCTGAAAATTTTGTTTCTGAAAGTATGGAACATAGTACACTGACATTGGAAAGAGTTAGTATTTTATTTACTGAGTAATAAAGGACTATCTGTCTAACTAGGAAAGCAAGAAAAGTTTGGAAGATACTCTTGGTTGGGTATCCAACAGCTCATCACCCATTCATGTTACTGGTGATCCAAGCTCTCATTCCAGAGCTAGAAATGCCAGCTATTCACTGTCCCAGCTTTCTTCCCAGCCAGGGCCTGATGAACTCTGTCTTAATCGATGGAAGTGGAAGAGATGGCTATTGGTGGCTCCTGGGAACATGTATTTCCTTCCCTGATGAAAAGACATGGGCAAGGGGCAATATTTTTGACTTACATTCCTTTTGAAATTGTCTTTATCATGTTAACTACGTGGTATTTGAAGGTCATGATATCCTATGATCTTGCAACCTTGAGGGGAATGATGGTTGATTTTATGTTAACTTGACTAGGCCCTATCTGTTTAAACACTTTTCTGGTGTTTCTTCAAGGCTATTTCTAGGGTGATTAAAGATGAATCTATAGCCTAAAGAAAGCCAATCACATTATCCAATATGAGTGGGCCTCCTCCAAGCCACTGAAGCTCCGTCTAGGACAAAAAGGCTGAATAAGAAAGAATTCATTCTTTTTTGTTTGTCTCTTAAGTTAGGCCATGGATCTTCTGGTCTCTGGGCTCAGACTCACACAGGAAATTATGCTACAAAATCTCTAGGTTCTCAGTTTTTTGGACTCTAGTTGCAGCTAATGACAATGACTCTCCAGTCTCCCAGATCACTTGCATGTGAATGGGAACGACCCATTCAACACTCCTGTGTATCCAAATGCCAAGTGCATATCTTGGGATTCTCAGCCAATGCCTTGTAAATGTCGTTGAGCAGGTGCATATATAGTCACACAATTACATATATCTATGTACATATATTCAAACTACATATTCATGTACATACATATATCTATGTATATTATTCATGCATAATAGATATGTGTGTATATTACCCCCATTGAGTTCTTTTTTTATGTCTGTGAAATACTTACAATTAGTCACTAAATTATCCTTGATAAAGTTTAAACAGTGTAAATCTAGAAGACACATGGTTTGAAAAAAGAATAAAAATAGAAATAAAGACTGTATAAAGGTCAAGAATCTTACTTATTTTGAAACTTAAAACAAAATTTCTTGAAACAATGTGTTAAAGACAAAGTAAAAGGGAGATTTCAAACAATCTAGAAAGGAAAGAAAATTATGCTTCTCATAAAAATTCGAGTAAGAATTCTGACCTTTGGAAAGAATATAGCCTTAATGTCTTTATTACTAAAGAATAAAAACTAAAAATATAGCAACTTATTATTTTTCTTAGGGAATTAAAAACAACAAAACCATTAAGAAGAAACTATGAGAAGGAATTAATAAAGATAAAAACTTGTAGGAACAAAATAGAAGAAAAGATTATTTTAAAAAGTAAATTCAGGAAGTGTTCTTTAAAAAGAAAATAGATCAATGCGGACCAGTTTGAATGTAGATAAAAAGAAAGAAAAATCATAGATGCGAGGAGAATTAAAAGATTACTGTGTGCACATTATTTTCCAAAAGGAAATGGGTTTTTAGCAAAATATGAATTACCCAAAAACTTATCTAAGATGAAGGGAAAATCTCAAATAAACCAACAGCTGTAGACCAGCCTGGAAAAGGTGATGAAATCTACTACTGAGAAGGCCAATAGGACCAGATGGATTCCCAGCTGAGATCTGCCTAACCTTTCCACATACATAATTATGATGCTTCCTTAGTGTTCCAAGACATAGGGAAAGCCAGACAGCTCACCAATTAATTTCATGGCACAGCATAAAAGTAACAGCAAAACTTGATAAAGTACAGTAAAAAATAGAAAAACATACATTAACCTTATTTAGGAATATAAATGCAAAAATTCTCAATAAAACTTTGGCAAAAACGCTGGCAGTTCATACAAAAATTATGACTAGAGTTTATTCCAATGCTGTAAGTGGAATTAAGTATCATAAAATTTCCACATGGGGCTATCTAGAGATTATGAAAATAATGCTGAATAAAACATTGATGGCTGAAATTACTTAAAATAACTGGGAGGAAATCATATCTAAATAGAATAACTGAAATAATAAAACCACTAAAATTAGAACTTGTAACTAGACAAGAAAGCCCAAAATTATTATTTTATATTGTATAAAATATTGTTTGAAAGCAATGTAAGAAAAATTTTAAAAATAGCAGACACTTAGAGAAATGTAGCTAAAATGACATCCTTAGCATTCTCTTTTCTTTCTTCCTTTTCCTAATTATAAATATTACACATCTTTAAAGAACTAATAAGACTTAGATATAAAGTCTACAAGTATTAATAAAATCCTTAAAGTGTTTGAAAAGAAAATATAATAATTTTAAAAGTCTATTAGCATTTCTCTGTTTTACCAATAAGTACACAAAAATGGAAATTGGGAAAATGTACATATTAACACAAATACATCAAAAATACACCAAATAAATAAATTTCTAGTTTTTACTCATTAAGCATTTTTTATTCTAGATTTACATTTAGTTGTAAACATAATACCAAGAGATCACTATATCCTGTTACTCAGTTTACACCAACTGTAACTACCTGTTAACTACAGTAGTACCATAATCAGGATTCAGGGGGGCAGACTGCTGAGATAGGGTCACAACAATCCTGTGATCCTTTGTGTGTGTGTGTGTGTGTGTGTGTGTGTTACCTTTTATAGTGACCCCCAGTTCCTTCACATCTTTGTTCTCTTCTTAACTACTGGGGTATCCCTAATTTGCTCTCCATTTTTATCACTTTGTCCCTCATGAATGTCATTAAATGACGTCATACAAGTACGACAACTTTGGGAAGGAGCTGTTCTCTCACACTGCAATTTTATGGAGAATCGTTCAGACTGCTGTATCAGCAGTTTGTTCTTCATTATCACTCCGAAGAATTAAGTGATACGTACTACCGCTTGTTTAACTGTTCACCTGTTGAGAAACACCTGTTTCCAGCTTTTGGCTATTGTGGGTAAAGTGTTATAAACAATTGCGCACAGGCTTTATGTGAGTACAAATCTTAATTTCTCTGGGATAAATGCCCAGGAGTGCAATCGCTGTCATCTGGTAGCTGTATGTTAGTTTCTATGGAAATTGACAAACTGTTCTCAAGTGGATACTTCATTTTACATGTTCATTAGCAAAGTATGAGTGATCCAGTATCTCTAGATCCTCTGGAGTATTTTCTGTGCCATTATTTTATATTTTAGCCATTCTGATCTGTATGTAGTCACACTTCGCTGTGGTTTTCATTTTCCTGCTAATGACATTACTAATTGCTGGAACATTTTGATGGGCTTAATTGGTATCAGTATGTCCTCTTCAGTGAAATGTTTCTTTACATATTTTCTAAATTGAGTTTTGTTTACTGGTGTTTATTTAAATTTTGAAAAATTTATTCAGGCTACTGTTCCTTTCTTGGATAGGTTATTTTCAAATCTTACTTATCTTTTCTAATAGTTTGCAGTTTGCTTCCTCATCCTCTTTAACTGTTTGAGTCTTATAGAACCAGCATTCACTTTTGAGGATTTCCAAATTATCATTCTTTTTCTTTTATTGATTGTTCTCTGGGTGCCAAGTCAAAACTCTTTTCTCAACCTTAGATATGAAAAATTTTCATTATAAAACTTTACAGTTTTATATTATATATTATATATTTGAAGTTTCATGTTGTCTGTAATTTATCACGAGTCACTTTTATAAGATATAAGAGTTTATCAAAACTCTCCTTTTTTGGTCCTATGTGGGTACAAATCAAAACTTCAATGAGATTCTATCTCACCTGAGTCAGAATGGCTGTTATCATAAAACAAACAAATAAACAAATAAAACACAAAAATAACAATTACTGGCCATAATATTTTGAAAAATGAGCTCTATATACCATTGCCGGGAATGCATGTTAGTATAGGCACTGTGGAAACACTGTATTGAGTTTCCTCAAAATAACAAACAATAGACTTTTGCAAAAGAGAAGGGGCTAAGAGATGGGGAAGGAGAGACAGGAATGGTAGTGAAAAGGATAAAAAATTATGTCATATTCTATATTAAAATTAAAAACTAAGTTTAGAGGGACTAAGTTTTTGACTGCAAAGAAAAAATAAACCAATAAATATGTTGCAAGAAAATTTGTGTAACTGCACATTAGACCTAGAGAAGAAAAAGCATCTTAGGAGTGTAAGAGGGTTTTAAAGCAGTCATAGTTAAATATGTAAAAACTTGTATGATCACAAAGTCATAACAAAAATCAATAAAAATGATAGAATTAGAAGAGATATAGTTGTCAGATGATAAAAGAAGCCAGTCATGTATGAAAAATGTCAGGAATGGTTAAGAGAAATCAAATGATACAACAGGAAGCTGGAGTATTAATATAAAAAGATGATTCTGAAGAGCAAAAATACAAATGGCCAATATGATTTAAAGTATCCAAATTCAGCAGTGCTCAAGAAAATGCAAATTAAAGTAAGAATGACACTCATTTTCTACCATCCTGCTTAAGATTCAAAGAGTGATAATACCTACTCTGTTTAAAATGCAGTGGCAAAGATCACTGGAAATATGGATATAATTATCTTTGAAGCAAGATATTTAGTAGCATCTGTTTTAAAATATTTGGAATGTAAATAGGTCCTTTAAGTTTTCAACTCTATACAAATATATTCCTTAGAAATAAACTACTGGATATCCTCATAAGTGAAATAAATAGGTCATAAATGTGTAAATATCATATCTTTTCTCTGGTATGAGAAAATGAAGATGTAAATGAGTTCTAGAATGTATGTTACATATTGTGAAATAGAAAATACTCAAAGTGAAATGGGGTGAAGGGGTAAATAATGAGGGGAAAATAATGAGATCATAACAAAAAATAAAGGAAATAAAGCTTATGTATATAGAGGACGGGGTGGTAGAATGGGTAGAGGTACAGGAAAAAATGAGAATTAAGTTGTGTCATATAGTGGTAGAAATTCTCATTGTTGAGTGCAGTCATGATGTGTATATGTAATGTACCAATAAAGCTGTCAATTAAAAAAAATAAAACCACTGATGTGTAAGCAACTATGAAGAAAGATGTGGACTTTAATGCTTTTTTAAAAATACCAGACAAACTGGGCACATCATGATGTCTAGCAACATCAACATGGAGAAGAAAATGAGCTGTAGTTTATCCATAGCTTGTGATATTATTAGACACGTGAAAGAATGCATTAGCCCTACATGGAGGGACTTGCAGGCATTTTCATGAGATAGAATAAATGATGTATAATGTGTGTCCTTCATGAAAGTCAATGAACATTATCTAAATCATCATGTATACAAGTGTGCATGAGATTCCACAAGAAAGAAAAACGCAAAAGGTTACATTCTACCTGGAATGAAGATAATAGTGAGAGGAAGAGAGGAGGACCAAGTGAATACATGCAAGAGAAAAGGTGACTGCTCTTAAAATAGGTATAGATGGAATCACACACACACACACACACACACACACACACACACATATATATAGTGATATTTTGGATTATTTTATTTCCTTAAAAAGGAAATATAGAAAATGTCCTTATTCTTAGGAGAGTCATAGTTTATGTCAATTTAGGAAGAAATCCAGAAGGGGGATGGCTGAGTCAAACTGAATTTCTAATTTTAGTTTTCTGAGAACTCTCCATATTGATGTCCATACTGGTTGTAATAGTCTCTAGCAATATCATAGAGGACCTCTTTCCCCCTCATCCTTGCCAGCATTTGTTATCATTAAATTTTTTTCACGATAGCCATTGTTTCTGGGGTAGGATAGTATTTCAGTGTAGTTTAAATGTGTATTTCTCTAATGCCTAGGGATATTGAACATATTTTGCAAGTATTTATTGGGCATTTTTATGTTTTCTGAGGAATATCTGTACACTTGGTTGCCAATTTTTTGACTGGGTCTATTTTGAGAGTCTATGTTTTTGAGTTCTTTATATATCTATATGATAGTCTTTCTCTCCTAGAAATAGCTGGTAATTTTCCCCCATTCTATAGGCTGTCATTTCACTCTGTGGGTGGTTTTCTTTGTTGGGCATAAGATTTTAAGTTTGATTTGGCCTCTCTTGTTGATTATCATTATTTTTTGTGCCATCTGGGTGCTGTTCAGAAAGCCCTTACACACACCAATGTCAATTTCATGAGATTTTCCTATTTTATCTTCTAGAAGATTGTTTCTGTTTTTTTTTTTTTTTGTGTGTGTGTGTGTGTGTGTGTGTGTGTAGCTAAGTGATAGGTAATTTTTATTTTTTAAAAATTGAATTCTTTTTCTTTTTTTTGAGACAGGTTCTCATTCTGTAGTTCAGACTAGCCCTGAGCTCACTATGTAGCCCAAGGGAGCTTTGAACTCACAGCAATCCTCCTGCCTCTGTCTCCTGAGTTCTGAGACAGGCATGAGGCACCACACCCAGCACTGTGGTATGTAGTACTGATTGCTGGTGAGTGTAAGTCACCATGCCTGGCTTTGTTGTACGTGCTTACTGGGGATAGAACCTGGGCCCTCGCAAGGTAAGTTCTGGAGCCACTGAGCTAAATCCTTGGCCCGTAATAGAATTCTTTACAGGTACATTTTATATAACATCATAATCACTCAATATTGAAAATTTGTGCCAGCACATGACAAAACTTCTTTTTCCCCCCCATTCCCCTGCCCACCATACAACACTTTGCCCCCTACATATGCTTTGTTTCCTTTTTACCATCATATTTTTTTCTTTCATTACTTATCCCTATGCTCTTTCCTTTTGAAACATTTTCTATTTCACAATATCTATTATAAATTCTACAACACTCTGTTGAATAACCAATGGGGCACAGAAAAAATTAAATATAAAATTAAACAGCTTTTATAATTAAATGATAATCCCAGTAAAACATACAGGAATATATGGGACATAATGAAAACAGTTCTATGAGGGAAATTCATAGTAATGAATGCTTACACCAGGAAAACAGAGTAAGCTCAAATAAACAGTCTAACGCTGAACCTGAAGCAACTAGAAAAAGAAGAGGAAGACAAACCCAAAGCTCATACGAGGAAGGAAATAATAAGGAACAGAGCAGAAATTAATGCAATACAGACTAAGAGAATGATACAAAAAAATCAATGAATCAAAGAATTGGTTCTTTGAAAGGATAAACAAAATTGTTTCTGTCTAACATTTCATTCACTTTGATTTTATAGTACATTTATTGTATAGTACAATCTTTCTAATTTGGATATTCAATTTTCCCAGCATCATTTATTACAGGGGTTGTCTTTCTTCCAGTGTATAGTTTTGGCTTACTTCCTCTATTCTGTTCCTGCTTTAGTGCCAATGCCATGACGTGTTAATCATCATAGCTTTGCAGTGTAACTTTAAGTCTGGAACTATAATACAATCTACTTTGTTTTTGTTATGAAGATTGCTTTTCTTATTCTAAGTCTCTCCTCATTCCACATGAATTTTAGTATTGTTTTCTCTAGATCTGTGAGAAACGGCATTGGTATTTTAGTTAGGATTGCATTAGGTTTGTCTTGCTCTTCTTTTTCTAGTCACCTAAGGTTAAACATTAGATTGTTTATTTGAGCTTGCTCTGTTTTCCTGGTGTAGACATTCTTTGCTATGAATTTCCTTCACAGAACTGTTTTAATTGTGTCCCATAAATTCCTATATGTTGTACTGGGATTATCATTTAATTGTAAAAGCTGTTTAACTTTATCTTTAATTTCTTCTGTGACCTATTGGTTGTTCAGTAGAGTGTTCTAGAATGTATATTAAATATTGTGAAATAGAAAATGTTCCTAGCAATTTTAATATAGCCATTTTATTCTGCCTATCAAGGAAAGGGTGATATCTTTCCATTTTCTGATGTCCTCTTCAATTTACAACTTCAAAGTGATATAATTTTTATTATGGAGTTCTTTCATTTCCTTGGTTAGGTTAATTCCTAAATATTTAATCTTTTTGTATGCTATTAAGAATGGTATTGTTTTTCTAATTTATTTGAGGGAGTTCATTGTTTGTATATAGGAATTCTATTCATTTCTGCATATTTATCACCTGCTATATTGCTGAACTTGGTTATTACTTCTATGAGTGTTTGATAGAGCTTTTTGGTCTTTTAAGTATAGGATTCTGTCACTTACAAACAATCATATGGTATTTTGATACATATATTTGATATGGTATTTTGTACATATATTTTCATATATGTATCCCTTTTATTTATTTCTCTTTTCTGACTGATCTAACTAATGTTTCAAGGTCTACTTGAATAACAAAAGTGACAGAGATTGTTGAATAAGAGTGGGAATGTGTCTTTCTGACCTTAGAGACAAAGTTTTCAGGTTTTCCCCATTTAATATGATATTGGCAGGAGGTTGGTCATAGATGGCTTTTACCAGATTAAGGTAAGGTTTAGCTGCACTTATTTTCTTCAGATTTTTATTCATGAATGGATCTTGGATTTTCAAAGGCCTTTTCTGGGTCTATTGAGATGATCCTGTCATTTGTTTTTGCTTCTGTTTATGTGATAAATTACATTTATTAATTTGTGCATGCTGAGCCACCCTTGCATCACTGAGATGAAGCCCACATGGTTGCAGAGTGTGATCTTCTTGATGATTTCTTGGATTCTGTTTGTCACTACCTCGTTAAGGACTTTTGCATCTATTACTATGTTTGTTACAGAGATAGGCTAGAAGTTCCTTCCCTGCCCCTCTTTCTCTCTCATTAGATCCTCCTCTGGTTTGGGGATCAAGACAGTGTTAGCTTCTGGAGATTATTTCAGTACTCCCTCTCTCTCCATCTCATTAAAGAGTTTGAGGAATATTATTGATATATCGTCTCTGAAGATCTTGTAGAATTTGACTGTGAACTCATCATATTCTGGTCTTTTTAGTTGGTAGGTTATTATTATTATTATTATTATTATTATTATTATTATTATTACTGCTTCAATTATATTTCTTGTTTTGAGATTGTTCCAGAGTTTTAAGTCTTTTTCATTCAGTTTTGGCAATTCATCTCTATCTACGAATCTTTTCATTTCATGTAAATTCTTCAAATTTTGGCATATGTGTTTGTAAAGCAGTTGCTAATTTTTAGGTTTCAGTGTTATCACAGTTTCAGTATATGTTTATAAAACATGACATGAAAGTATTGTGTATTTTTAAGAGTTTAAATATTAAATATAAACCCCAAGTTAACATGAAGTATAGATCTTAACTATAGTAAATACAAAGCAAATAACTTTTCCATGAAGAATAGATTCATTTTTTAAATTGATTTCACTGGAACATTCTATACATATCATGATCATACTCAACACTGAGAATTTATATCAGTACATGACACAACTTCTCACTTTTTCCTGTTCTCCAGCCCATCACACAATCCTCCCACTACCTTTATACATAAGTTTTGTTTCCTTTTTTTACAATCAAATTTTTCCTTCCCTTCTTTACTTATCCCTACCCTCTTCCCTTTGAATATTTTCAATGTTTTGATATTTAACATACATTCCAGAACTCACTTACATTTTCAGTTTCTCATATGAAAGAAAAGACATGTTATTAATACATCAGTGATTTATTTCTCTTAAAGATTATGTCCTCAAACCATTTGAGTATGAATGACTCAAACTTGCCATTCTTTATGGCAGAGTAATACTTCATTTTTATAAAAAACCCACAAATCTTCTTTATCCAGTCTCCAGTTGATGGACATTTGGGTTTTTTCCAAGATTTAACTATCAAAAACTGAGCTGCTATAACAATGTGTGCACATATGTCACTGTGATATGAATCTTTTAATTCTATTGTGTATTTTCCCAGCAGGGGAACAGTAGGGTCCTATTGGACCTCTAAGCCTAGTTTTTGAGGAATGTCCAACGATCTCCATAGTGGCTGTACAAGTCTACATTCACATTAATAGTAGAGAAGGCTTCCTTTCTCTGCACAACCTCACTACCATTTGTTGCTGGCTGATTTCAATATAACAGCCATTCTATATGGAGTGAGATGGAATCTCAGAGTTGTTTTATCTGCATCTCTTGAATGACCAGTGATGTTGAGCATTTCTTCGTATGTTTCTTAGCTGCTTTTACTTCTTCCCCTGAAAAGTATTTGTTCATTTCAAATATCCATTTTTGAATTGAGTCTTTAAATTTTGGGGAGTTGATTTTTAAGGTCTTTATTCTAGACAGTAGCCCTTTATCTGAGGAAAAGCTGATAAAAATTTTTCCCCATATTGTTGTATGTCTTTTCACTCTGTCAGTGATTTCTTTCGCTGTGTAGAAGCTTTCTAATAGAATGAGATCCCATTTTTTTCATCCCTTCTGCCAGTTCTTGTGCTATAGAAGTTTTGTTCATAAAGTCTTTCCCTAAGCCAGTGTCTCCAAGAGTTCTACTCTATCCTGTTTTCCAGCAGGTTTAGTGTTTCTGTTTTAATATTTAGGTCTCTAATTTACTTTGATTTTAGTTTAGTACACAGTAAAAAAGATAAGTCTAGCGTTAGCCTTTAACAAGCTGAATCCCAGTTTTTCCAGCACCATTTGTTAAAGAGGCTGTCTTTCCTCCATTGAGGATAATTGGCTCCTTTGTCAAAGGTGAAGTATCTTACTGCACCTGGAGTTGTTTTTGGATCTTCTAATCTACTCCACTGATCCTTGGGTCTTTTACTTTGCCTGTACCATGCAGTTTTTACCACGGTGAGGTTTTTTTACATTTTTCTTTTTTCTTTTCTTTTTTTTTTTTTGAGACAGGGTCTTGCTTTGTGGTTCAGGCTGGCCCTGAGCTCAACCTCAAACTCACATCACAGCAATCTTCCTGCCTCTGCCTCCCGAGTGCTGGGATTACAGGCGTGAGCCACCATGACCGGCACTGTGGTATGTGGTACTGGTTGCTTCTGGGGTGAGTCTCCATGCCCAGTATGGAATGCCATGGTGAGTTTTTAACATAGCTTCATTTTGGGGATCATGAGACACCTGCCAAGTCCTTATTACCTAGTATTGCTTTTACTATTCTAAGTGTTTTGTGGTTCCAGATAAATTTTTGGATTATTTTCTCTAAATCTGTGAAATATGTTGTTGAGATTTCAATCAGGATTGTACTGAATAGGAGTTCTGGGAGTATAGCCATTTTGATAATATTTGTTCTTTAAAACCAGGAACAAGGGATGTCTTTCTACTTTCTGATATCTTCTTCTATCTCCTTTTTCAGAGTGCTGTAGTTTCCAGAGTACAGTTCTTTCACTTCAATATTTTCAGAGTAGAGGTCTTTCATGTCAATCTTTTTTAGACTGATTCCTAGATATTTCTTTTTTGATGCTATTGTGAAAGGGCCTGTGCAGTGAGTCTGTTGTTTGTATATACAAAGACTATGGATTTTTGAGTACTGACCTTATATCCAGCTACAATACTACATTTGGCAATTAAGCCTAGCAGTTTTTGGTTGAGTTTTTAGGATATTCTATATAGAGTATTATGTCATCAACAAATAATGACAGTTTAACTTCTTTTTCGCTATCTTTATTTCTCTCATTTCTTTCTCTTGTTTAACTGCTGTGCCTAATGTTTTCAGCACTAAAGTATACAGGTATGGTGATAGTGAACATCCTTGTCTTGTTCCTGATCCTAGTGTGAAAGGTTTCAGTTTTTGACCATTTAGTGGATGCTGGCTGTCAGTTTCTCATAAATAGCTTCATTAGGTTGAGTTAAAGTCCATCTATTCTGATTTTCTGTAGGTCATCTTATTTTCCTGTGTATTTGAAAGATACTTTTACCAAATACATCAATCTAGGTTGGAGGTTGTTTTCCTTCAAGCCCTGAAACACTTCACTCTAGGCTCTCCTTGCACTGAGCTTTTGTGTTGAAAAGTCTGCTGTGATCTGATGGGCTACCCTTTGTATGTGGTTCTTTTCTTCTCTCTAACTGCTTTCAGAATTTCATTCTTTTGTTGGATATCTGGAACCTTGATAACTATATGTCTAGGTGGAGATTTTTTTTCACAATATCTATCATACATTTAGAACTCATTTACATTTTTTGTTCCTCATACCAGAGAACACTTCTATAACCTATTTATTTCACTTATGAATATGTCCTCAAAGTACATCCACTTGAGTATAAATGCCTGAAATTTATCATTCTTTATGGCAGAGTAATACTCCATTTTATTT